>PITA01012463.1:0-61856 GCA_004023965.1 Spilogale gracilis | reverse complement strand
TATAGAAGCATTGTTTAAGTATTTCTACCACTAACCCATGCAAAGAGGGCTGGCTTATATTAATGGAATTTAGCAGAGGTGAAATTCAGGAATTTCTGAAAGTTCTAGATATATTGCTTGGATAAGAGTTAGAATGGGATGCAGGGATTCTAGACATTTTCTTTCTTTTCTTTTTTTTTTTTTTTTAGATTTTATTTATTTATTTGACAGAGAGCGAGATCACAAGTAGGTAGAGAGGCAGGCAGAGCGAGGAGGAAGCATGGCTCCCTGCTGAGCGAGAGCCTGATGTGGGCCTCCATCCCAGGACCCCAAGATCATGACCTGAGCCAAAGGCAGAGGCTTTAACCCACTGAGCCACCCAGGCACCCTCTAAATACTTTCTTATCTGACATATGGAGAGAAACAGATGTCTCTGTGCGTTTGTTTTGTTTTGTTTCTTTTTGTTTTGGGGGGGAAGGGTTAGGTGTCAGGGACAGGTGAATGATCCGCCCTTCCCTCCATGCCCAAGCCACCAGAAATTCTGGTGGAAGTACCTGTGAATGTGAATGAAAGCCCAGAGGGGCTTTCTCTGCCTAGAATCCGAAAAGCCACTTATCCTATGGGTCAGGGCAATATGTCCTTGGTGTGCTTATTCAAGACATAGTTCCATTTAATCGTCCTCCCGGTAATCATATCTCTGTATCCCTGTGCCTCAATGGTCTCAACTTCTGTGAGTTAAAGCAATCACTCTACCCTGCAGTAACAATACTAATCCTGTCTCTAGGGCGGGTGCAAAAGCAGTTAAAGATTTAACTGCACCACCCAACTCCCTCATGTGGGAGTAATAAAAGACTGGGACCCTTGACAGTCAAGAGGGACGAAGCCGTGAGATGGAGAGAAACTGAGAAACTGAGAGAGGAAGAAGGAAAGCAGAGCAAAGAGACAAAGCCATGAGACAGAGAGAGACTGAGAGACAGAGAGATAAAGACAGAGGGCCTGCGAGGAAGCAGCAAGAGAGAGAGCCTTAGAAGAGAGAGCAGGAGAGCTGGCAAACAGCAAGAGATCCTGCTTCGACAGACCTCCCGGCTCCGGTGTGTTTTTGGCCACCGACACTCATCATCCTGCTCAACCCCACCTTTTTCCCCTGGCTGGACCGGGGGAGAAACCCCAAACCTCGTAGCCCAGGAAGGAGCTACAGTTAGGAGGTGTTTTATTTATTAAGATCCCTTAGTCGAGGCATAATCATGGACATGAAAACATGACATTGAAGATTAGCACTAGTGGTAAAAACTGGCATTTTTCTTCTCTTTCTCTTTCCTATCTGAGATTAAGCACTGAAATCCCACAAAGTTTACTTACATAATTAATGATTGGAAATGTTATAAAAGAAACTGATCTTTTTACATCTTAAAACAATTTTTTTTTATAAGTACTACTACCTTTAGTAAATAGAAATGTTTGGATTGTATACACTGTGGGCCGTGTATAATACCATTTAAGTTTGAAATAATTCCAACATTCTTTTTCATTTTTATTGAGTGTATGTAGCACATTGTGTCAAAGGCTCTTTAAATTAATTTATTAGTTACTCTTCAAAATGCCCTTTTGAGATAGGAAGATGACAAGTTTTACATTACAGAAATTTTCATGGTTATATTGTAAAATGAATTAGTTGCTTGATGTGACTTTTGTCCTTTCAAAAGAAAGTGCATCTCTTGCAATAACTTTAATAAGACTCCAAGTTAAGCTGAAGAAAGGAAACTATTAAAAATGCAGGTATTCAACAAAAAAATACTTGCGCATTTCAAAAATGAGTAATAAATTAAACTTCAACTATATATAACAATGTTAATAATATTTTATGTGAATAATCTGTGTGTTTTGGAGGATGTGGAACTATGATAACATGAACAAATTATATTGGCTTTGTAGAAGGGAGTGCTTAATAAGAAAGAGGAAAATAATTTGACCTTCAGCATCTTATATCAAGATTAATAAATTCCATATGACGGTTGTCTATTTTTAAAGTATCAAACAGTACTTCAAATACTCTATTGAAGTTCATACTATAAAAAATACATAAAATGAGCTGGCATTTGATTAATATATGCAACAATTTCCACTTTCCCCCTGCAGTTAGTTAAGATTTCACTTCAGTAAGTGAAGATTATTCCAAGTTTATTGAATGTTCTGTGTATTTCATGTTACACGCGTACATTTGGATAGAATTTATTATTAAGCCAAATCAAAATAATCATGTATCTTTTAACCACTTTCGAGGCTGAAGTCTCCATTTGAAGTTATTAGCTACCATACCATCAACCTTTTTACTCACCTAACGTATCTGACATACATACATTTTTCCTTAAAAGGCTCAAGAATGACATACCAAATAACCTTCCAAGTACTGCAATAATTATTTTAGATAAAGCAAGTGGCCCACCTTCTCTTCCTTTGAGATTAAATAACTTGGATAAATGTTTTTAGAATTCTCACAAAAAGAGTTTGGTTTCCAGTTCTTGGTTGGTGTGGCAGGATAGTAGGGTAAAGTTAAGAAGTGACACCGTGAAGTAGCAAATGGGAAGAAAAGATTCATTGTTAATACTTTGAGAGGAACTCATGGGAACACAGTATTATCTAATAATAATGATCATAGCAATAATGATGATAACAATGGTAGTTATAATGACAATAAAATAGAGGCTATAACAGACTTTCATTCTAATCCAACTCTTAGTAAGCCTCTGTAATGTCCAAAATAATGATATATACTTTCTTACTTGATTCTCATTATAAAATAAGGTCTTGCTTTATCATTATATTCAGACTAAATAAACCTTTAAAGAAAGCTTATTTAGTTATTATTAGACTCAGAAATGGCAAGAATTTTCTGACTTCCTACCAACACATAATAAATTCTGTTGGAATAATAAGTCTGTCATTTATTTATGGGTTTCTAGATTCTGTAAGCTGTTGAATTACTACATTTTTACAGATGATTTTGTATTTTAGGAAGCCCCATCTAGTAAATGACAGAAGTCACAATTAGAACATATGGCTATTTGTCTCTATAGCCTGAGTTTTGTTTTTCTTTACATTAGAATTCTGCTTCTAATATAGGGTATACTTCTTTCATAGTTTGGAAATGAATTCATGATATATACATATTACCTAATTTATCACAATAACACCAATGAGTTTATTCAAATGCGTTTCTCAAGTTCAAACATTCAGATTTCAGCTTAAATTCTGGACCTCAATCATCTTTTGATTCTTCCTGTAGACTAAGTGTCTCTTTTTCCAAGGGACTGGAGAAATATGAAGATGTAGAAGTTGTTGTACAGGCCTAATTAAGTATCCCTGAAACAAATAACACAGAATAAAATAATAATAACAATAATAAAATTTAAAAAAAGGAGTCCCTGCATGTTATAGGTTAGAGCTCCATACTTCTATTTAGTATAATTAGCAGTGCAAGAAAATACGGAGTATACATCCAGACACTAAAGGCAAGAGAAGTTTAAAGGAGAGACCTGTGTGTGTGTGTGTGTGTGTGTGTGTGTGTGTGTGTTTGATCAGAGAGGTGGGCCTTGAATTGAATCTTGAGGGAAAGGTAACATTTAAAAGATAAAAAAGAATAGAGATTGGAAATTAGGTGTAAGAAAAGAAATGAGCTATCGAGATCTGATGTTGGCCATAGTGGCCTTTATCTTTGATAATTCTCATTGGCAATTAAATTAAATTAAATTAAATAATTGAAAAAAACCCACTTTTGATAGGATCCCAGTGAGTTATTCTTCTCATGTTTAGCTACATCTCAGAAATTTTGAGGTAAGTTGGTTGTTTTGTTTTTCTGGACAATTTTTCTTTTATAATTACATAGATAGTGATTTTAAAGCATCTGCCAAAAGATTTAAAATAATTGTTTACCTTTGTTTTTTATTGTCTGCTATGTAAATGTAATAGACTGCTTTCTATAACATCCCAGGTCAAATCACTCAACATTTTAAAACTGTGAGCATTTCATCAGAATTGCAAATCTCTTTATGTTAGACTTGTGTTCTTTTTCCAGTGATTAAATTCTGCATTTTCAAAGTCTGAGCAAGCACCTTTTGTTCCTGACCTACCAGCAATTGTTAGATGATGTTCATCTTCTGGCAAGATGAGATTTTTTTTTTTTTCTAAAAAAAATGTATATGGAGCTAGATTTTACCTGTCATAAATTACATTTTAACAAATATGAGAATTTTTGAAAGCTTTATTCTTTTCACTCTTTCTCAGGCTTTTGAATTATAAGTACAGAAAAGTAATTTTTTATAATTATTTGAGCTATCAAGAAATCTCCGTGTATAGAAGACCTCCCTCCAAAGAATATTTAAGAACTCTTTCTGAAGGAATGCATGTTAATTTTAGTTAGCAGAAGTTATAGTAACAATAAACAACATTTTGAGATTGAGTAAATTTACCTGTAGTTATCTTTGTTTTATTTTGGATTATTCCATTTCAGTTCTTGTCATGTTCTCTCTCCCTCTCCTGCACGACATCCAACTACCCTCCCCCCACACACACAGTGAGAATACTCAAGCTCATACTATTTTACTAGTGTTTTGTGATGCTTTTGACCATTTCTGTATGATCAGAAAAAAAACATTTTTAAAAAAAATTTCTGTTGAGTAAGATACAAGCTAAGGGTATGTTTTCTTTTATTCCCTCTTTTTCTTTCCCCTTTGGATGTGGCCTCTTTTGTGGCCTTTATTGCTGGTAGGTTTAGATAGGATGAAGAAAGCATAAAGCTTATCTAAAAAGGAATAATTAAGCAAGACACTTCCTTATGTCCAGGACCCAAACTTTGCAAATACAGATATAGTCTCCAATAGCACTACCTGTGAAAATTTCTAGGTCTGCATTTGTTTACTCTGAGGATACATGGTAGCATAAACCACATTGCTCTTGGGTCTAAGTTCTAACCCTGCTGTGTCCAAGTTGTAGTTGGTAGCACATCTTACATCACCTCTCTGGTTCTCAGTTACCTCATTTATAATTTGAGGGGATTAGATTTCTAAAATGTCATGAATTTAAGATATAGACAAAGGATTGAGCAGAATCCCCAGTACCATATTTCTCTAAAAGAAACAAAAATGTGATTGGTTTTATGGTCTTTTTAATATGTGACTCTGGCTCGGTGTTAAGGATAAAACAAAAACTAGGCTTGTGAGGATTTAGGGATGTTAGCAGATGATTGCTGCAGATTAAGAATCTGTAAAGAAGTTACATATAACTGTATACTCCATTAATGTTTTAACTGGCGCGAGGAAGTCTCGCTGAATAGATACCAACTAAGCGAGGATGGATGGAGTAGAACAGGTTTATGGTTTTGCATAATCATATTTCTGTATCGCCTCTTGTCAACTAGCTAAAAGGAATAGTTTTTATTTCTTTTCAATACTATTGCATCTTAATTTTGCTATTGTGAATTGAGAATCCTATCCTTCAAACAGATGTTTGTAACTCCATTTTGGTAGTCTTTTTATTTATTTATTTATTTATTTATTTATTTATTTATTTGTTTGTTTGTTTGTTTGTTTGACAGAGAGAGGAGAGAGAGAGAGAGAGAGAGAGAGAGAGAGATCACCAATAGGCAGAGAGGCAGGCAGAGAGAGCAGAGGAGGCAGGCTCCCTGCTGAGCAGAGAACCCCAGGTCCTGGATCCCAGGACCCTGAGATCATGACCTGAGCTGAAGGCAGAGGCTTTAACCCACTGAGCCACCCAGGCACCCTCCATTTTGGTAGTCTTAAAAAAAATTACTGAAAACGTGATACTGAGGTTGACAGGGATGGATGAATACATTTAATTGCATGAAACTCTTGTCTTAGGCTGGCAAAAGATGTGTTCGTCAGTTCCCTCCTGTTTCTTTCCTTCTCCTTATAAAATTCTGTTTGAGGTGAATTCTGTTAAAATCAAGAGTATGAGGGGGTTGTGGAAGCTTTAAAAAAAAGACCGGCTGGTGATTTTGCTGTGATTATTTGTTGTTTTATAACTCGTGTCAAATTTCACATCTAACACCCTCAAAAATTAGGAAGGTGAGAAACATGTGGGCAACTGATTTAGTGGGAAGAACAAGTAAGTGTTCCTAAATCTACACTGGGCTTGCGAATTTGAGCCTATTACTTTACCTCTTCTAAATTCAGTTTGTTTTCATATGGAAACAATAAAGATGATGGTAATAAGTAATAAATGAAATCACAGACATTTGAGTGCATCAAATAAGAACACGGAGACAAATGTGCTTCATAAAGGACTGTGGTGTGTGTGTGTGTGTGTGTGTGTACACATATATAGGAAGGACTTTTCTCCGTTATTGATCAGCTTTTACCATGCCTGTTTGCATGAGGTAGTGTACCTGCCAATAATAATAATGATCCAAAAACCTCTTTTTTATATAAATATACCTAGAGATAAATTTATCTATAGATATATATATCTTTTTTAAATATGATCAATAGCTATCTTTGTTACAAACACTAAATGTGAAAAGGGACTTCTTTTTCTTTTCTTTTGTATGTGTATGCACATTTGAAAAGGGGATTTATTTGTTTGTTTTATTTGACAGGGAGAGAAAGAGCAGGAGCAGGGGGAGGAGCAGGCAGAGGGAGAAGGAGAAGCAGGCTCCCCACTGAGCAGGAAGCCTGATGCAAGGCTTGATCCCAGGCTGCTGGGATCATGACCTGAGCCAAAGGCAGACGCTTAATGAGCCACCCAGATGCCCCGGGATTTATTTTTTTGATACAAGAATTGATCATCATCTAATTTGAAAGACTGTTCTGTGCTATGCTTGTGCTAAATATTTTTTTTGTATCATCCATTAAATACTGATGCTTGGAGAAGGTAATTCTTTGAGTGTCACACAACTATTAGATGGCAGGTGTAGGATTTAAACACCTGTAGTTCTTTCTGGTTCCTGTTATTTGCTTTCATGTTCTGTAGTGTGCTGCTTCCTCATTTGACCTCATCTTTATCCAATAGTTGCCATCTTGATACTGCAAACTACTTACACTCCCTTTCCAAGATACTAACCATGGTTTAGTGAATTGACAGTCTAAAACAAAAAACAGTTGCAGTAAAGACTGAAACAAACTCAAACACGAGGTACATGTGGATGACCTCATTTTATGTGGTAGACAAGGATAAACATATAATTTGTATTTGTGGTGTAGGTGTGGCTTTAGCATATGTATAATACAAGGGATATCAATAAAAGAGGATATGTTTCTGCAAAGGTTTAGTTATGGGCACGGGAAGCATCAGTGGAAGAAACCATGAGCTGGGATCCAAAGCTGTGTGGCTTTGCAAAAGTCATTTAACCTCTCTGAACTTCTCATTTTGTTCATCTGTAAAATAAAGATTTAAAAATACTTCCTATATTATAGTGATATTGTAAAATCTAAATGAGCTCATCTGAGCATAAAGGATCATAGTACCAATGAGTTACAAAAATTTTAACATAAGAGGGAAATTGAATTTTTATGTTAAAATATTCTTGTAAACATTCTTTGTTTCATTTTCTGATCTTGATTTAGATATTTTGCCCTTGTTGTGTGTTGGTAGTGATGGCCCCGATTAAATGCCAGCAGTAGCATTTTTTTTTTAATGTGTGCAAAGCATCTCTTTTAGAAAGAAAATTAAAATAATGGTTCAGCTCCATCCAGAAATGTCATGTTGCAGCCATTAGCAAGCTATAGTAAAATGTTTGGAAGATATCAATAATGGATTACAATATAAATATTTATGGAGTGCTGTGAGGTAGTTAGTTTCCATCAAGCTAGGGACATGCAAAATTGAATAGATACTGACACTAAACAAGACTTTGAATAAGTGGTTGTGGCATAATCCTTTTCCAATATTAAATACCATTCTTAACATTGTTTGAGGTAAAGTGGGTTTTGGAATTTCGTAGCTGCAAAAGTCTCCCTTAGAAAATATGTTATCTAATGGATTATGAATATAGTATGACTTTGTAAATCTATTTTTTTTAAGTTTATACAGTGGGCAGAAAAAAATTAGGAAAATATGCCTATGTGATAGTGCCCAGGTATTTTGAAAATAAAAAGTAAGATCCTCAACATTTGTCCCCAACTATAAACGATTGTCATATTAAGGCATTCAAATTGATTTGAACCTTTCTCTCCTCCGTTTTGCTGCTTGACTTTTCCCTCTGAGAAACTTCATTAAGAAAGGCCAACACTTTTGGAAAAGTGTAGAAATTCTGTTTTAGTAGGCTTTTACGAATTAAACTGTATGTATATAACAGTTGTAATAAGAGCTTAAGCACAAGCATAGCTCTAAGCTGCTGTATAAATTTCTTGTAACATAAAAGATGTCAACACTGAATCAAAAGTCTTCTTAGGGAGGGGATCCACAACCAAACCATCCCTATGGTATTGGTAAAGAATTATTGCAGGCAAATGATGTAAGTTCTTTTAGAATATCACAGAGATTCCATAGACCATATATTTTTGCTATGGCATAGGTACTGGGTATTTTATTGAGCACTGGACCAGACACTTTTCTAAGTACTTTGCAAATATGAACTTACATAAAAGTCAGGAAAGCTGCTAAAAATTATTTATTCCATACTTGGAGTTAGGGCAAAATGATTATTTCTTGATTTTAAATATCTCATGCTAGATTATTTTCCCATAAGCACATCTGAGCATCATCTGACAAATGCAGAGGATGGAACTTTGGCTAATACCAATGACTAACAGATATGCATATATTTTTTGTCTTTTTGAGGTTAGAAGTTGACCTGCAGATATTAGTATGTTCCTATAGTTTGATGGTTCCAGAGATAGATCAGCTCCAAAGATGATATGACTTTATAGCTCTGTTAAAAGTGAACTAGCAAAAATTATGTCCAGTCTGCAATTTTACTTCAACATTCCTTTGTAGCTATTTTATCTTTCTGTTGATTTCTTCATAAACATGTTAGACAACTCTTGAACAAGTGCTAACTAGTACTTTGTTGGAGAATTTTATCTTTTTCATTATAACACATATACTAGTATTATCTACATTTTATAGATGATGAAACTGTAATACAGCAAACTTAAGTTGCTCAAAGTCAAACAGTTAGGAAAGGGGTGCAGCTGGTATTCAAATCCATGTATCATAGTTTTAAAGTCTGTTCTTAAACATAAGCACTTTGGTCTTTCTTGTTTACCAAGATATTTATTAATTATACTCTCTGCTCACAACAAACAAATTCCTAGACTACACATGCAATGTGCAGAGTGTTAATTGTAGCCCTCTGTGTACAAGTACCCACCGCGACTTAGAGCTTTTTCTCCTACAAAAGAGCTTTGGAGAGCCAGTTCATGTGAAAATATTGAACTACCTTGTTCTACAAATTGAGTCTCAAGCATTTATAGACCCTGCATCAGGAGAACAATTGTTTTATTAGTCATCAAAAAGTTCTCTAACAGTGCTTGACATCAGGTGTTCTGCTTGATAGAATGAGTTAATGGTAACATAGTCATACTTTTGAGTGGTTTAGGAATTGTTTCCAACCTAAATCTTGCTTGAAGTGATAATTATAAAATATAAGGACACGCCTGCTTCTCCTGATAGGTGTTAGTGATTTGTGTGAATGTATCCGGAGCTTTGGTTTGGTTACTCGGAGGTGATCAGGACCGCTGAACAATGATCCACTGGTAATCAGGACTTTGGAAGCTAAAAGAAATGTCCGAGGGCTATTTGGTTATAATCCTCAGGAGACTAGCACCAGTTCTCAGGAGGCTTTAGGAATCTTGGAGGATTTGTTCTCTGCCGCTGTGGGATTAAGTGCTCCTCTAGAGTAGGAGAGAATTGTCTTCTTCATAGGGAGTGTCAGGGACACCAAAAATCTGGAGATAATTTAGGAATTTTGTTGCCTCTATCAAACTGCTGAACAATGAAGAGAATTAAAGTAACATCATAAGATGATGACTCTGGTGTACAAACTGGCCACCTCTAAGAATATTCACTCTAGGTGGTAATGACCCAAGAGGTTCTTCAAACTGGAGATATGGCTAGACTCACTTTTAGTGGCCTAAGAAGTTCATCACTTTGACCTAAATTCCTCCCTGGTACTGAGGCAGAGGGTGGGGAAAAGATAGTTTCTGGGAGGGGTCTTTACAACTCTCTAAAAGGCAGGGATTAGTAGTCTGTTTTACTTACCAAGGTTAGAGGAAATTTGTGTGAATGCAAGGAATTCAAGGGTGGGTTTTGCCAAGATCAGGGACTGGAGACTAGTGTGTTTGGAGAGCTCTTCTGCCCAGGATCATTGTTATGATTAAGGTGACTCAAGTGAATTAAACAAAGCACTAAGTAGACCTATTAGAAAATCGTCCTGATTCTGATTTTCTTGCTATCACAACAGTTTGCAAATTATATGAGATAAATTCTGTTTCAGTTGCTTCTTTGTAATTATAATATATGCCAAATACTAAATGCTTCTCATTTGAGTTTAAAAAGTTAGGCCTGTATATCCTAAATGTAAGATTCAAAAGTTAGCTCAGATTAAAAAGTTAGGTCACTTTCTTTTTAGATAAGCATTATTTAAGTCTTTTAAAGAAGTAGTATAAAAACACATTGACTTTTTTTTAGATTTATGACCATACAAGACAACTGAATCAACACTACTTAGTTGCTATTATTTATGTATATGCTACTTTTTATTTTGTAGTAAATTGTTGGGAAGTAATGCATCCTTTCTTCCATGCTGTGGAGGTATAACTGCTCCATCACATCAAAGACCCAGGGCATGTCTTGTCGAAGGACTCAGAATCAGCACTGAAGCTTTCTCAGTATATTTCTGTAAAGGAAAAAGATATTCATGTTTCATTAACACTAGACTGTCATGTTTTTATGCATTTCAGAGAGACAGTGCTGCTGTTTTATTTCTAGTGACTGGGGCGTCAAAACCTTTTGTGTATGTGTTATTATGTAATGTACTGTTATCTTCCATGAGAGCTGAGGCCTGTGAGGCATTTGTTTCTACTCCGTTAATTCTGCTATAACACATGTGCACAGAGGTGAAGGAGAAAGTGGTCTATGTTATAAGTATATGCAGAAGAATTCTTTGTTTTTTGGTTTAAAAAATGGGAGGCAACCCCAAACAGAAGACCACACATCCAAGCTGATATAAAAACATTTTCATTCTGAAATGAAATGATACCACCAGATATCACCTAGCGTGAGTCAGAGTTCTGTTGGAAACCTCTTTACTTCTGGCTGAGTCATCTTTTCTCTTCCATTTTTAACTGACTGTGCAAATATGGGAAGGAAGAAATTTGGCTTAACAGCAATACATTTAAGAAGATTTTTGCCTAGCTCATTGTATACCCTCTATGAGTAAATAGTGTGATGTAGTTATACTTAACCTTTCACCAAGAATTTGTCCACAATATAGGAAGAACTGCTTTTCTTGGTACTTATCAAAATCTCTATTTTTTTGTACTTGGATCTGCATGTTAAGTGGGATATAAACACATTTAAAGGATGATGATAAGGGGTTATGAATCTCTCATATTAGGAGTAGTAGAAAGAACTGAAGATAGGTTAGAGAAGATATGATTGCTCTCTTCAAAGATTTCAAGAGTTGTCATGGAGAACAAGGATTAAACTTGTTATGTGTAGCCCTCCAAAAGATTAGAGCTAAGAAAAATAAGTAGAAGCCATAGAGAGTTATATTTGAGCTCAATGGGAGGGAAATAGTGAGTCCAGCTTATCTGAGGAAAGAACAGACTGCCTCTGCAGGGCAGGGATTCCGGATCAGTGCAAGAATATAAGTGTTCTCTGCAGTCACTTGCAAGGGGCACACTACAATGACATGGAGTAGTGAGTAAGACGTTGCAACAATTGAGTATTTTTGATTAGATTAAATATTTCTTTAGTCAATATTGGCCTAGTGAGTTTTATCAAAATTTGAGTCCAGGTTTATTTTGAATAAACATCATCCAGTGATTTTCTTGGATATTTTAGTTCATTAGCTACAAAAAAATCAGGATAGTATGGTGATACTGAAGATATACCTGTCACTTACTGCCAAGTGTAAAATCACTGAATATGACAGGCAGATGGAACTTCATTGAGTCCAACCTGATAATTTTACAAGTTAAGGGAACTCAGACTAAAAGAGGTCATGTGACTGGCACAGGTTCACCAAATTAATGGTAGGGCTAGAATCAAAAGGCAGGATTTCTGATTGCCAGTTACATCTTTTTACCCCAAGAGTTGAAAAGGATGTGTTCTCCCCATTGGAATGCTACCAGCAACTACACACATTAAATCACACTAAGAAAGAGGCACCCTGACTCATTGAGTGTGTATGTGCACGTGTGTGCTTGTATGTATGAGATTGCTCATCTATGAACTAGAAGTATTTGATCTCAGGATTTTCCCCTAAGTGCTGTGCCTGATGCTTGTATCTTTTCCATTTACATCTGGTTGTTCCTTAATTCTTAAAGACTGTAAGTGAGGTTTTGTAGGGCTTCTAGTTCTTGATCTATAGCATTAAACAAAAGCTTTTCATAGCTTTCCTGGAGTCAGGTATCATTATCAAAGAAGGCAGTATTTAAAATATACCCAGAAGTAGGATTTTTTGTTTGTCAAGTCTTGTTATGAATGCTGTTATGTCTCTCCAGGTATCTCCTTCTCCCAAATTCCCAAACACACATGCATCTACACACAAGCCCACATGCACACAACCCCCCCCCTTTTTTTTGACCAGGATGAACATTCAACTACAGTTTGAAAGTAAGAAAATTCTTTAAGTATTGTTATTGCTAGAAAAGGAAGGCTTACTTAACGTTGTCTCTTGTCAAAAGACATATTGAGTCATGACTCCAACAAACTAGAATTCTAAAACAGCTCTGTCATATGGAGGCTTAGCTGTTGAGTAGACCAAATATTAATTTTTATCCCTGTTTTTTTCTCACTGTTGTGTGACTTTGTTGGTAAAATGTATACATAGCCAGAAGAGGTGGTCACACTTACCAATAATATCAAAGAAAATTGTTCAAAATAGTTCTGAAGGACATGGTTTTATATGAAGATTTCTATGAGTAAGAAATCTGCTGGTTTTATTTCCTTTCATGGTAGTTATAAGAGACCAAGCCAATATCAAGGTGTCCTCTCCTGTTTATTTCTCTAAGCATGTCACGGTTTTCTAAGTAGGTTAGAGCCAATTTTTTACATCTGCAAGTTAATGCTTGCCAAAATTTACCATTCAGTGGGTTCATTCCCACTTTAATTGGCCACTTGCTTCTTTTTTCTGAGAACACAAGAGACCAATTGCACCTGCAATGAGCCTGATGGAGATTCAGAAAGGAATATTTTAACGATTCTATTTTGGTGTGTGACTCATCCTTTTTCACAGAAGTAAAAAAGTGACATTGTCACATTGCAGTATGTACCAATATATTTATGATTATTTTACTTGTATTTGTAATGTAGACTTTGTTGCAAACTATTATGTGATTTGACTCTTCAATAACTCTGAATTTGTTCTTTGAACTTAAAAGGCACAATCAAAAGACTTCTCTAGGTTGGTAATGCAGATTCCTTGATATGCAAGTTTAACTTTGAACACTTGGAAAAATAATGAAACAAGAACAATTAGTGTACACATACTTAGAAGAAATGAGGAGCTGGTGGAATAAAAAGCATGATTTTGATACTAAGGAAATATTACATATAAAGTTATATGATCTTATTTAGATTATTATATAAGTATTTTTTTTCCTGGCTATGTAGAATAGAGTAAGATAAGTACCTTTTGGTCAGAGCTGTGACACTGTCATATTTGATATACTCATTAATCAAAAGGAGAGTGTGATTAGGATTGTGCAAATCTAAGGAGCATGCTTATTTTATAGAGAGACGAAGGGAAATAAACCAAGTTGAAATGTATAGGAGCTGTCATCATGCTTGCAGGTATATTTTAATTGCTAGATAGATCAGATTGTGGTACATTCTTCTGCTTAAAACCCTTCCATAATTCTCTTTTGTTTAATTCTCCTTTGCTGCTAATGTGATATTCAAGGCCTTCTGTTCTTTGGCTACTGCCCAACTTGCCAGTATTCCCTCTCATCAGTCCCTTCAATGGGCTTTCATGATACAGAAGGGCCAAACTCTACAGACACCTAGCTGTTCATCAGTTCTGTGCCTTTGTGTGATGTAATTAGCCAAGGAATCAAAAGCTAGGAACAGGCCAAGGAGGATTCTTCTCTAGAGCCTTTAGAGGGAGCATGGCCCTGCCAACACTTTGATTTTCTACTTCTAGCATCAGAACTGTGAGAAAATAAATTTTTGTTGTTTAAAACCACCTAGCCAGTGGCAAATTATAATGGTAACCCTAAGAAACTAATGTAACTCCCATATCTTTTGTGAAAGTTAATGGCCAATGACAGTCACTAATAGCCTTAAAGAAAGGCCACGAATAACCCAGGAATTTCATGAATAATGTTGTGAGGCATACAACCAAGCTAAGGATCATGGCAAACTTACAGACTAGTGAAAAGCAAAGGGTATTACAACCCCACCTTTGGTCTTTACCTTGAAGCTTTTTTTTTTTTTTTACTGGAGAAACCTTGAATTTAGTCTTTTTCAAGACATCGAAGTATAATGGTCACCCTTTGAGTTGGTAGAAAATAACCTCATGTTTCAACCCCGAAATTAAGTAGCTTTATATATGCTCACTAAATGTTGCTTACCATCTGGCCAGTTTCCTTACCACATCTTTCCCATCCCCAACTGCCCCTCCCACCACCACCCTACTTTCTCTCTCTCTCTCTCTCTCTCTCTCTCTCTCTTTCTCTCTTTTATAATTTTTTAATCAAATGAAGCTGGTAAAAAAAAAAGAAACCACAAACAAAAACCATCCATGCATTTTTATTTTATCTGAGGTTCTCCTCCACAATTCTACAAGTTTATTATATGCACACTCTACCTTTCATATCATCTCGAACAATGCTTTTAGCAAGTATTTTTCCTCTCTGTAACATGGGTTGTCATTTGTTTAGCTTCTCTCCACAGTTCTCACCATTTTTCCAGCCTCCTATAATGGTTCCCTTGTTGTCTGCTCCCTTTTGCCAAATCCATGGCCACACAGTTTAGATTTTTGTTACAGCACCAACCCACTTCTAGTCAATGTGTATAGAAATTAGCTTTTGCCTCAACAACATTGTAGAACAAACAGCTACCAAGCTTAGGGGCTTAAAAAAACCTTCATGTAATTCTTGTGGTGTTGTCTGGGGAAGTCTGCTGATAAAGTCTGTACTGACTGAGTTTGGTGCAAAACGTGCTGGGTACAAGTCAGCTGCCTCATATTGTCCTGTGTAGGTGGGCTGACCTAGACATGTCCCTTCATGGGAAAAGGCAGCAGAAGAAGTCATGCTTAACTTTTCAATTATATTTTAATCTCTCTATGTGGACATGTCTGCTAATGGCCATTAGTCAACACAAGTGGTAAGACTGACCTCCAATAAAATACTCTGCCCATTAAGAGACCAAAGGAAGACACACAGTGATTCCCAGCATCAATACAAAAGGGAAGTATACTGCTCCCATAGAGGTGAGGTTAAATATTTGAATAATCATCTATCCTATTCTTTCTTTCCTGGCTATGTTTAAAATACCTTTTTGTTTCATGTTCAGAAATTTCTGTATTCTGTGCCTTAGTATCCATTTCCTTTTATAACTATGCCAGAAACACTTCAGGATTCCAGAATCTGATGACTGGAGATTACAACAATTACGGGATTTGTAACTTTTGCCTCATCTCATTCTCTGCTTTGTCTCCCTTTGTACATCCAATTAGATGAATCTTCAAACTTCTCTCTTTTTATCCATGTCTCCTACGATATATTTACTGTTTTTCTCTTTCTTTATCTTAGTGTGCTTCTTTATAGGTAATTTTTTAATTTATTCTATTTCACTAATTCTCTCCTTGGCTCTACAAATTTTATGTTTAAAAATATTTGTTGGATTTTAACTTCATTTGACCTGTTTTCATTTCTAAATTCTTCGTTTTATTATTTTTGAAATACATTTGGCCAATTTTTGTAGTCTCTTGCCCCATAGTAATATATTAAATATCATCTTTTATTTGATTAAACACAGTCATCTTATATTCTGTAGCTGACAAAATATTCAAAACTTCTGCATGTCTCATTTTTTCATTTCTACTGATCCCTTTTCATGGTGGTTTGTTTCCAAGTATGTGATTCTGAGGTCGTGGGCTTTGGAACTTTCTTCCTTGAAGCCTGTTTAAAAGTGTATCTCTCTGAAGAGAGTCTAATGTTACTTCTAACCATATGGTTGGTGTCCAGCCAGGGGGTACTTAAAATTAAATCTTTGTCTTGCAGTTTTATGAATCACTTGGGTAGTAGGAATGAAGGCCAAAAGCTAAGTGAGGGCTAGTTTGTAGTTAGGAGTTCACAGAAGAGACGTTTTCTTTGTGCTTTCTGCCCATAGTGAAGACCCAAACAAGTGGGTCCCTTACCTCACACATTGCAACAAGTTTTTTTTTTTTTTTCCTTTATTCTTTTTCTAATATAGGATTGAAGAGTCTTGCATAAAATTTTTAGGTGATTTCTCCCTCTCTTTTTATAGGTCATAATCCTTTGCACCTCACGCTTACAGGACCACTAATTCAGTTGTACTATTATTTTTTCCAGTTATGTAATCAATTATAATTGCCTTAAGATGGTTTTAAGTTGATATAGATCATAATACCTTCACAAAAATGTTCTATATTGATTTGCTTACAAAATTTCAATGCAGGTGTTAAATTATTTAAAATAAATAACTCTACAGTTTTGCTGTTTCTTGATTTTAAAAAGTTTAATTCCAATATTGAGAACCAGATTTCTGAGTTTGACTTACCACAGCAATTTCCTGGAAGTTGTTATCCCAAAGGAAGTTGGGAAAATTAGGTTACAATTTAATTCATTACTAAAGGTTGCTTGTTTCTTCTGTAGAAGGTCAATTAAGTTATCCTGAAAAATAGTTTAGAGTATGAACATCCTTATCTGAGTCTATTTGCAAATATCTCTGTAATAGGCTTTTTAATAGTATTTCAGGAGAGTAAATAATCCCTAGTAACTTGAGAAAAGTCTTATTTTAGATGACAAATAAATTGAATACCTTTCTACCTTTAATAGAATGTTTTCCTTTTTATTTGCTTTATATCATTTCCTCAGGAAAAAGATTCAAAGGTCCCTATGTTTATAGTAAAGCAAGACAAATCCGAATTTTAAAAGCATCTTCCTTCATAGCATAACCATAGTTTTAGATAATGGAAATACACTTTCAGGAGAATATGAATGAAGTTTAGAAAGTATTTCATGATCTGACTTTCAAAATGTTTTTTTTTTTAAGATTTTATTTGTTTATTTGACAGAGAGAATCACAGCGAGAGAGGGAACACAAGCAGGGGGAGTGAGAGAGGCAGATGCAGGCTTCTCGCTGAGCAGGCAGCCCGATGTGGGGCTCGATCTCGGGTGTCCGGGATCATGACCTGAGCCAAAGGCAGTTGCCCAACCAACTGAGCCACCCAGGTGCCCCCAAAATGTTTTATATAGGTCTGCTGTAACGAAGCTATGGTAAATTTTGCTTGACTTATTGAATTTCCTAGTTCCTGAAAGTAAACATAATGATTAAGGGTTTTAATTAATAAATAATCTTTAAGGTCTCTGTAAAATGTGTAGATAAGTTAGGCTTCTTAAAGGATACTCTAAATGTCTTATCCCTAAAGGTCTGACCAGGAGTTATGGTGACACATGCAGAAAAAATATCACATCTGTTGCTTTATATAATACTCTTAACATTTAATCATTAACCTACTCTGAGATGGAGAATAGATTTACTTAAGTTTTTCAAGCAGGTAAATTTGGTCTTCAGATGTTTGAGGTCAATTTTCTGAATCATACATCCCAAACTGCCTCTTTGATTCAATTTTAAAAGTTAGTCTGATTGAATTAGATTATTTGCATTAAGGTAAACGATGTCAGTCTTTGGCAGTGGGTTAAAAGGGAGACTTAGCCAAAGAAGAAAGGAATGTTGAGCTGAATTGAATTGACCTTTGCTTTTGCATCAGCAAATTTTATAAAAGAGAACATTTGAGTATTATGTGCACATGTGTTATGAATCATTAACAAAAATTAGTGACAATGCACCTGCTAAGTATGTGAAGGTTCAAATATATGGCCATATAAAAACAGGCATGTCTTAATCTAAGGAAACAATTCTAATAAGAGACCTAAATAAGTATTCCAATGATATATGTATTCATGTAACTGGAAATATATCTGGAAAGGATGTAAGAAATTCGAGTCAAGAGTCATGTTATTATAGGACATAAAAAGACAATTTTTTTTCCTGAACTCTAGGAATCAGATCTATGCGTGGGGTTTTTTCTAAACAATAACTCTCTTTATTAATTTTAAACGATATATAATGGTATTAGAATATTGTCAGTTTGTGCCTCAGTTCTTAAGGAATGTTTGCCTTTATTTCAACCATTGGCTGCTGAATGGCATGAAATGAAAGGCCCATAAAATCAACCAAAGTAATGATTAAAATTCCACCATTAATTGTGAACCTCTATGTATTAAAGTTACTTTCAACTAATAATTCTATTTTATTTTATTTTTATTTATTTTTTAAAGATTTTATTTATTTATTTGACAGAGAGAGAGATCACAAGTAGGCAGAGAGGCGGGCACAGAGAGAGGAGGAAGCAGGCTCCCTGCTGAGCAGAGAACCCAAAGTGGACCTTGATCCCAGGACCCTGAGATCATGACCTGAGCTGAAGGCAGAGGCTTTAACCCACTGAGCCACCCAGGCGCCCTCAACTAATAATTCTATTTTAAAATGTAAGCGCTTTTGGGAAGATGAATACCATAAGTTCTTTACATTTCAGAGTGAATAGACACAAGGCAATTACCTTTGGTCATTAGAATGTTTATTGCTTTGGGTGAAGAAAAGGAACTCAAAAATGGGAAAAATGGAGACAGAAAAGACTAAGGAATTAAGACAGATTTTGCCCAAACTTGAAGGTAATGATGAAAAAGTAAATTTCCATTTAGAAATATTACTGATTTAAGTAAGCACTTACCATTTTTTTCTGATTTAAAAATAATTTTTTTATGTTGACAGATGACACTGAGTTTATTGATTCTAAGTTATATGCTCTACTTGTGGGAGATGGTCTTTTTACTAAAGTAGTATCACTCTGGGAGATTTACCAATCTGGATTCCAGTTCCCATTATTTAATAACCTCCAAGTAGTTAAGTCCAATGATCAATTCTCGGTACTCACTTTACAAGAACTATCAGCAACCTTAGACATAATTGATCATTCTTTCTGCCTTTCAAGCACTTTTCTGTATTGACTACTAAGATAAACATACCATCATGGTTTTTCACTTACTTACTTAATGGCTGTTCCTCTTCATTAAGCTTTACTATTTTTCTTTCTTTTAGGATTTTGTTTTTAAGTATTCTCTATACCCAACATAGGGCTTGAACTCACAACATAGAGATCAAGAGATATATGTTATATTAACAGCCAGCCAACCAGCCTAGCTTTACTATTTTTCTTTAATCCTTCTATTTTGTAAATATTGCAGGGTCCCACAGTTAAGTCTTTATACTTTTTCTCTTCTTTAACTACATTTATTTTAAATACTTTGTTGTATTATATTTTTAAATTTTTATTTTTAAAAGATTTTATTTATTTATTTGACAGAAACACAGCTAGAGAGGGAACACAAGCAGGGGGGGTGAGAAGGAGAGAAGCAGGTTTCCCACTCAGTAGGGAGCCTGATGCAGGGACTGATCCTGGGACTATAGGATCATGACCTGAGCTTAATGCAGACAACTGAGCTACCCAGGCACCCCTCAAATACCTTGTAGTTTTAAACATCATTTATATGCTGATAATTACCAAATATGTATCTAAAGGACTCAAAAATTTCTCTCCTAAACTTTAGATTATATGTATAGCCATGAACACAACCTATCTACTAAGAAATCTAATAGGTAACTCCAAATTAATATGCTCAAAAATAAATATGCAATTTCTCTTCCTAGTTCTACAACTTGATGGTCCTAGTCTTTTTATCTTAATAAATTGACACTCGTTTATGTAGTTGTTCAAAGAACACCAAAAGCTGGAGTCCTTCAGGGCTCCCCTTATGATCATACCCATATCAGAAATTCCTGTTGATGGGACACCTGGGTGGCTCAGACAGTTAAGTGTCTGACTTTGGCTCAAGTCAGGGTCTCAGGGCTCTGGGATCAAGCCCCTCATGGAGCCCGATGAGGAGCCCTGCTTGGCTCTGTGCTTAGCACTTGGTTCTGTGCTCAGCCTGGAGTCTGTTCGTCCCTCTACCTCTGCCCCACCTCCCGTTCATGCTCTCTTTTTCTCCCTCTCTCAAATAAAACCTTAAAAAAAGAGAATTCCCATTGATTTTACATTCTAAGAATATTTAGAATGTGTTTACTTCTTCCCATACATACCACAGATCCCTAGTCAAAGCCACCATCATAGATGGCTTAAACTATAGAAATAAGAGCTTAACTGGGGGCCCTTCTCTACTCTTCCTTGTGAACTATTTACCTCAAATAGCAAGGATATGTTATCCTATGTCTCCCCTACTTAAAACCTTTATTGATCTTAGACAGGGCAATAAGACAAGATAATAAATAAGAGATAAAATTTTTAAAAGGAAGAAGTAACACGGTTATTATTTGCAAATGACATGATTGTATAACGGAAAATCCAAAAGACTTTACCAAAAAGCTATTGGAATTATTAAGTGTATGGGATACCTGTGTGGCTCAGTGGTAAACATCTATCTTGGGGTCAGGTCATGATCCCAGGGTCCTGGGACTGAGTCCTACATTGGACTCTGTGCTGGGTGAGGAACCTGCTTCTCCCTCTGCCTGCCACTCCCCCTGCTTGTGCTTGCTCTCTCTCTCTCATGAATAAATAAAATATTAAAAAAGGATTATTAGGTAATTAGCAAGATCAATAAAAAGAATCCAAACTGAGTGTACTTCTCTATATAAGACCAATACACAAAGGATACAAAGTCTGTGTACAAAAATAAATAATTTTTCAAAATACAAATCACAGATTACAAAATAAAATCAAAATACACTATGTACCATAGAAAAACATCAAAAAATCTTATTAAAAATATGGAAAATGTATACATTGAAAATTGCAAAATATTGTTGAGAAAAATTCATGACTCTGTAAGTGAATGTTTAGGTTTACCACACTTATGGATTAAATGACTCAATAGAATACAG
Source organism: Spilogale gracilis (assembly GCA_004023965.1). NCBI lineage: Eukaryota > Metazoa > Chordata > Mammalia > Carnivora > Mephitidae > Spilogale > Spilogale gracilis. Next base: position 40,514 of record PITA01012463.1, on the reverse strand, counting down.
GTGTCAGTGCTTCCCAAACTAAGCTGCAGACTCAGTATAATCCTGTAAAAATTCCAGCAGATTTTCTTTCTTTGAGAGAGTTTGTGTTCATATGTGTGTGTATAAAACTTTAGAAGTGGATTTTAAAATTAATATGGAAATGCAAAGGACACAGAATAGCCAAAATGATCTTAAAGATAAACAAGCCAATGGATTCATATTGTTAATTTTGAGACTGATCACAAAAGAATGAAATTAAGGTGCTGCGATATTGGTGCAAGGATGAAAAAATAATGAAACGGAACAGAAATTCCATGCACGTATTCATTTCATCATTACCTTCAAGTTTGGGCAAAATCTGAAGCTCCAGAATAGGCATAGCTTCCTCAAATAGGACCCAAAAGCACTAAAAATAAGAACAAAAGAATTGGTAAATTGGGCTCAATTAAAAGTAGAAATTTCTATTTACTAAAAGACACCACTAAGAAAATGAAAAAGCAAGCCACGTAAGGAGAAATCTTACTGGCAATGCATACCTCAGAAAGTATTTACATATAGAATAAATGAAGAGTTTCTACAACTCAACTTTTAAAAAGATTTTATTTATTTATTTATTTATTTATTTATTTATTTATTTATTTAGGAGTGAGACAGATAAGAAAGAAATAGTGACAGAGAGCAGGAGTGGGAAGGAAAGGGAGCAAAAGACTCCCTGCTGAGCAGAAAGACTGACATGGGGCTCCATCCCAGAACTCTGGGATCATGACCTGAGCAGAAGGTAGATGCTTAGCTGACTAATCCACCCAGATACCCCTACCTACAACTCAATTTTTAAAAACAACCAATCAAAGGACAACAACCCAAAACAACCTAATAAATAAAAGTGAGCAAAAATCCTTGAATAGATACTTCAAAACAGATGCTGTTCAAATCACTACTTCATATGTGAAAAGGTTCTCAACTTTGTCAGTCATCAAGAAATAAAATTAAACTAAAGTGCAATACTAATACACTCTCAAAATAATGACTTATTAAAGAGTCTTATAATATTTAATGTTAGGACAATGATTATTTACACATTATACATTATATGTGATACATTCTAGAGTATAAATTGGTGTATTCACTTCAGAAAATTCTTTAGTGGTCTTTACCAAATCCAAATATACTTACCCTATGATCCAACAATTCTACTTCTAGTTATACACTCAATAATAAATGAGTGCATATGTACAAAAGAAGACATGTACAAGAATATTCTTGGCTGCTTTATTCACAATATTCTTAAATCAGAAGCCACCCAAGCACCCAACAACTGAAGAATAGATAAATTGTGATGTAGTAACATGATATTGGCAATCTGAAAAAAATCTGATATGTGCAAAACATGGAGAGTATCAAAGATATATTGACAAAAGAAAATTGAAGCAAAAACTGCCCATTTTATCTTCTCTACAAATTTCAAAAACAGAAGAAACAAATCTTAATAAAAGTCAAATTAGGGGCGCCTGAGTGGCTCAGTTGGTTAAGCAACTGCCTTCCGCTCGGGTCATGATCCTGGAGTCCAGGGATCGAGCCCTGCATCAGGCTTCCTGCAGGAAGCCTGCTTCTCCCTCTCTCACTCCCCTTGCTTGTGTTCCCTCTCTCTCTGTGTTTCTCTCTGTCAAATAAATAAATACAATCTTTAAAAAAAAAGAAGTCGAATTAGTATTTATATCTGAGGAGAGAAAGGATGTTAAATATAAAGACTCTTGGATTTCTAGAAGTGTTGTATACTTGATCAGTGGGGTAGTTACATGGTGCTTGCTTACATATGTGGAGGGATATATGTACAATTCATCAAGCTACACACATACTTTACTCACTCTGTGTTAGTTGAAGACCAAAAACAAACAAAAACAAGAACAAAACATCCAGTGGCTTTCATTTTACTCAGAATAATCCAAAATTTTGGGGTGCCTGGGTGGCTCAGTCAGTTAAGCATCTGCTTTCAGCTCAGGTCATGATCCCAGGGTCCTGTGATCCAGTCCTGCATTGGGCTCCCTGCTTAGCGGGGAGTCTGCTTCTCCTTCTCCCTCTGCTACTCTCTCCCTTTCTCTTTCCCTCTGCCTGTGCTCACTCTTTCTCTCTCTCTCAAAAAAAAAAAATCTTAAAAAAAAAAAAAGAATCCAAATTTTTTTTAGTATGACTCACAACATCTTATATAATACAGTTCATGGATCCGTCATTGATTTGTTACTCCTCTCCGATTTGCAGACAGCTCCAGCTAAATTTACCTTGTAAATTTACCTTGTAGATTTGAGGTTCCTCAAAATATTCTCCTCCTTTAATACATCACATAAAAGCCACGGACAACTAAGTTTGGGACTAGAGCAAGTCCCAGTAAATTTGGATGGGCAGCATTTTAGTTTGTTTATGAAATTGATTGGCCTTTTTTGCACCCATCCCTTTTCTTCCTCATGGGCCAGTTTTTTAGCTTCTTTACCTATATTCACTAGCCCAATGTCTATAGTTATTTCCATTTCTGAATTCCTGGAAGAGAGAATTTAATTGGCCCATTCCAGGCTCGAGCGAGTTTCTAGTGGTTAGATGTTCGCTTCCTGCTCAATAATCTAGGGCCATGGAGAGTCATACAGTATAAAGATCTGAGGATCCTCCCTCTGAGGCAAAGGCAGTTCTCAAAGAAGAAAATAAGGAGGAGAAGGCACATATATTACCTATAGATTAAAAATTGATGCCTGTGGTGCTCTAAATTTTCTGCTTTGACCATCGTGTCTCTATATAGATTCTCCCTTCCGCTTTCACCTTCACACCTGCCCCAGGTGTATTGATGTGCCCTGCTGGCATCTTCCATTAGCACAGCTCAATCATTTCAAGTGATAGTGATCATTCCCATCCTTCATCAAACTGCCCCCAAATTCATGAAAAAAGCCTTTTACGTAATTATTATATTTTGCTTGAAAGAAGCGCAAAGATAAACAAGACCTGCCCTGTCCTTGATGTGCTCACTGTGTGGTGAACAGAGAAGTGAAACCACCATTGCCATGTAGTGTAGGGAATTGAAATAATGGTCTTCTTATCTCCAAGTGCCACTTACCTAATGGCAAAGCAAAGGGAAAAAGTAAAAAGGGAACCAAATTACTGAGGCATCTAATAAAGCTATATAACACAATTACTTGACACAAATAAGCTGTTTCTCTGTTTTTAGTTTACAGAAGTTGGCTTGATTTTTATCCAAGAGGTAATACTTGATTTATGTCTAAAAGCATAATTCTTAACTGTGTAGATAAGCAGTATATGAAATAAACATTCTTCTTGTTCTTATTGTATGTATATGTAATTTTTTAAATTATAGCATATTTTAATGTTCTATAGTATCAATAATTGGTTATTTTCTATTAATTTTTTAACAAGCATGCAGAAAAGTTGGATTTACAGAACAACTTTTTTCTGTCCCATTTGATATTGATTTGACAGCCTAATGCCCTATAAAACTGAAATACTTTAGTCATACAAACAAGACCAGTATTTAATAGTACTTAGTATTATTTAGAAGTAATATACTATTACATATATGTGTCTGTGTGTGTGTGTATATATATAGATATAGATATAGATATAGATATATAGATATATAGTATAGTATATTTAGTATTTTGTCCTGTAAACAAGGTCATTCTCCTAAATAACCATAACATAACCATCAAAACCAGAAAGTTAGCACTGACATATTTTACTAGGTACTATTCCAATTTTGCCAGTTTCCCTAAAAATGAAATTTATAAATGACAAAGGGGTCTAGTTCAGAACCACTCATGCATTTAATTGTTAGTTTTCTTTATTCTGCAGCAGTTCCTTAATCGTACCTTCATTTCATGACCTTGACATATTTGAAGATTGAAGTCTAGTTGTCTTGTGGAATATCTTTTAAAATGCAGATATCTGATGTTTCCTTATACTTAGATTCAAGCTATTTCTCTTAGCAGGAATGTTACAGAATTGCTGCTGTGTTTCTTTCATTGTGCCGTTTCTGGTAATGCATGGTTTCAGTTTGTCCCATTATTGGTGATGTTCACTTGGATCACTTGTTTAAAGTGATTCTCTATCAGATAACTCAATTTTAAAGTTACTCTTTTTAATCTTTGAAATTAATAACTATTATTTAAAGGGTTACTCTGACTATAAAAATACCCCTTCTTTTCCAAACTTTTAATTAATTCATTTATATTTTCATAGCATGTAGATTCATGCTTTCCTTTTTTGTTCAAAGGGTTATAATCCACTGCTGTTACGATGTTCAGATTGTTCCTGGGTTTGGCCAATTTGAGCTTGTTCAAGCTGGCTACTCTGTCCTTTTGACATATTCTCATTGTTTTTTGAGCACTTCCTTATTTTCTAAAATAAAAATATGTTCCAGGCTCATCTTGTACTTTCCCTGTCTAAGCCTAGAATAAGCCCTTTGTCCAAGAAGTTCTGATTCTTTTATTAATCCATTTCTATATATGTATATCCAATCTCCCATCTCTGTTTTCACCTCTTCCCCTGGGTGGATGCTATCCTGCTCAGGTACTATTTCTATATTTCTGGATACTCACCCTCCCAATTCCATGGGGTCATTATTCACCCTACTTGGATTACAACATTGTTTGGACTCTGACTTCCCAAATCTTGCTGTCCTTTCTTCAGTGACAGGGTCTTCATTCTACAGAGACTCCAACACCCTGCTCTGAATGATTGAGAAAACCCCTCACCTCACCCTCTATAAACTGTTTATCACCTGAGAGCTTTAGCATTGAAATGCTCAGAACAGGAAGGCACCTATACCCTACTTTTAATTGGTCAATGAGAATTGTGTGGGCCTTTTAGGAGAAGATTGTATGCTTGCACAGTGTAAGGGAAAAAAATAAGTGGATGATAGGATTTTTATTCTCAAGGAGTTTTCTGAGTAATTGGAGAGATAAGACAACTCATTTTATCTTTAGAATAATTCTGTAAGGCATAGATTAGTATCCTTATCTGAGCATAGCTATTAAGAATATGAACTTATTTTCTTTGAGGGGATAATTTCTCAGCAGTTTTGGAATACTCTAAATGGAAGTGAAAAGAAAAAGCTAATGTAAAAAATTGGGATGCTAAGCAAATTCTGGAAAGTCACAATGACAAATTATACTTCTTTTTCTCTGACTTGTTTTGGTTTAGAGTGAATGAATAGCATAGATGATATCCTCCAGGGAAATAAAATCATATTAAGTTATATCATTATAATGCTACTGGGAACCCCAAAAACCAAGAAAAAATAACCAGAACCTTCTAGCTTGGTAATTCCACAAATAGGCCAACTGTTTTCAGTTTACAAATATGACAGTAAGCCAAGTTGGTGAATTTATTTTCAGTATTAGATGATTTTTTTTCTGATTATGAATGTTTAAAATCTCTTTCAGTATCTAAGATAAATCTCATGTATTTATAATTCAAGTGGGTGTGAGAGTAGGTAGAAAGGAACATGAGTATAAAGCTAACCTGTCAGTTGAGGAGGTTTTAACTTGTGATTAGGACACACTTGCTTCTGGTAACAAACAACCTGAAACGTCTTAGGAAACTGAAGAGTAGGTTGGCTTATGTAACCAGAAATTGCAAAAATATAAGTGAAAATGACTAGAAGCAGAACCGTCATGTCATTAGGCCTTTTTTTTTTTTTTAATCTTTCTTCCATTTCTGGTCTGTGTATTACATTAATGCTCCTCTACCACTGACCACTTTGCCACATGATTGTGGGCGGACCACTGGAAGCTCTAGGCTTAGCTTTTTATAGCTTCATTACCAGATAAGAAGAGGCTTTTACCCTCTGCAACACTTTGAAAGAAATTCAGAGAATAAACTCTGGGTGCACACTACTTACTCCAATTTTTGTGGTACAGTATTGTGGTAGAGATGCTAATGTAGATCCAGACTGGATCATGTGCCTGCTTGTAGATCATTGGTGATTCAGAGTATCATTATCATAAGCGCCTATTACAATGATTAATGTGTGAGTGAAGTAGTTCCCCCTAGAATGGGAAGATAGCGTAGACCTCTCTGCTGAAGAGTTTGGGCAAGCCAGGAAGCCATGCCAATTTTTATTTACTATAATTTCTAAGTAGATTGCAGTGAACTCAACCTGAACAAAGATAATCTAATTTGGTGGATAAGACATCACCATTTTGGGGCTCTTGGCAGCAAAATATTCATCTACTCAGAGAGTGGTTTCATAATAGTTGGTGACTAGTCTATTGAAATACTTGTTCAACTAGCAGCTGGGGATATGATAAGAAAGCATACTGTGTATTCCATTAATATACAGAGTTTCCTTACTTACAGGGGGTTATGTCCTGATAAACCCATCATAAGTTGAAAATATCATAAGCCAAAAATTTATTAATATACTGAACATTGTAACTTAGCCTAACCTTACTTAGAACATGTACATTAGCCTATGGTTGGACAAAATCATCTGACACAAAGGCTATTTTATAATGAAGTGTTGAATATCTCATGTAATTTATTGAATAATGAAAGTGAAAAACAGAAGGTGTGTATGGGTACAAAATGGTTGTAAGCATCTTGGTTGTTTAACCTTGTGATTGAGTGGCTGATGGAGAGCTGTGGCTTGCTGCCTCCTCTCAGCATCATGAGAGAGCATTGTACCACATAACCCTTGCCCAGGAAATATCAAAATTTAAAATCTGATGTATAATTTTTATTAAATCTTTATCAATTTTACACCATCATGAAATTGAAAAATTGTCAGTTGAACCATCATAAGTTGGGGACTGTCTGTACATGTGTAGTGAAGAAAAGTGTCCAATAGGAAAAATATAAAAGATATAGGAAACCTTTCAACTCCAATTAAATGACAAAGTTAGCAGAAGAAAATAAGTATAAGGGTATATTATTTTTTTTAAAGATTTTATTTATTTATTTGACAGAGAGAAACACAGCTAGAGAGGGAACACAAGCAGAGGGACTAAAAGAGGGAGAAGCAGGCTTCCCGCTGAGCAGGAAGCCCGATGTGGGGCTCCATCCCGGGTCTCCAGGATCATGACCTGAGCCGAAAGCAGTCGCTTAACCAACTGAGCCACCCAGGCGCCCCTATAAGGGTATATTATATAGTGAAATGACATTAATATGTTTTTATGCCAGGTGGGAAAAAATTAAAATGTAAAAATAATAAAAATATGGGAAAATTGGAAAGTCAAACTCAACATTAAAGAAAGTCAACCACAGCCTGTGTGGGATACCAGATTCAATTCATTTATAAGAATTAAACAGTGATATGTCATGAACGCAGAAAAGACCAATCCCCAAGGACGTCAACATATCAATCTTTGCAGTGAGAAAAGTCACTGAATAACCACAGCTTTGAGTCTTGTGCCCTTGTCCAAATATTCAATGTACAAACTTAGCTTCTGACATGGTAATTCCAACATTTTTGGGATAATAAAAGTATTTCTTAGTAAGTTCTTGTTTCACCCTGGAAAGGTTGAGACTTGTGTTTAGAGATAATAGAGTATATTAAACCTATTTTATTATAAATCTTTGGTCAGAAAAATTTGAGTATTATTCTTACTTAAACATTTTAAATATTTAAGATACCTTGATATATATATATATATATATATATATATATATATATATATATATTTGATTTAAGATACCTTGATACCTTGATATATATATATATTTAAAGATTTTATTATTTATTTGAGAGAGAGAGAGCATGAACAGAGAGGAGACTCAGAAAGAGAGGGAGAAACAGACTTCCTGCTGAGCAGAGAGCTGGATGTGGACTCAGTCCCAGGACCCTAGGATCATGGCCTGAGCTGAAGGCAGATGTTTAACCAACTGAGCCACCCAGGCACCTGATACCTTCATATATTATACAACAGAATAATCTTATGTTTCCAATTAAAATATACAAGTAATTTTATTGTTAAAAGTTTAATTCAAAATATAAAAGATTGCTGCAGGGTAAGAAGTCTGCTTCTCCCTCTCCTATTCCCCCTGCTTGTGTTCCTGCTCTGGCTCTCTCTCTTTGTCAAATAAATAAATAAAAATCTTTTAAAAAATAAAAGCTTAAGGAGAGACTTCTGATTCTGGGAAGATAAAATATATACAATTTCTTCTATTCCTTTCATGAACGACAATGATGAAAACTGTATTTATATATGAAACAAACATCAGAAGACTCTGACAGGTGGGGAAAAGGAAGCAGACTGGCTAGGGACTCTGGGGCCCCAGAAAGGACTCTGTGTTGAGTTCTCCATTTTTTCCTCACATATACTTGGAGATAAAGAAGCTGGCAACCTGGAAAGCGCAACCAGTATGGAGAAAAATGTCCTCCAAAAACCCTGTTCTATCTAGCCAAAGGATCAGGAAAGGATCTCACAAGACAGAAAACTTTTAAGTAATAACTGTTCTACTCCAGACAAACAACACAGAAAAAAAATCTTACCTCATTTCTATCCCAACCAACAAAGCAAGTGGGATACCTAAACTTCCATATTTGCCTGGCTGTACCATGACACTCTAAGACCCCTACCAGGTATGTTTAGAGAAGGCCAAGTAAGGACCTGACTCATAAGGAGTGCTCTTACTCTTCTCCAGTTAAATTAATGGAAACATTTAGGGCTCTTTGACTTCAACTTGCCCCTGGTAGTAATGAGGCACTTCTAGTCCTCCTGTGTGCTGGGGTCAGAGGAAGCTGAGAGGAGTTAGGACTCTCATCAGTACGCAGCAGTAACAATGCTGCCCCCACTGTGGCATCAGTGGAAACCACTTAGGAAACCAGAACTTCCACCCATTCCAGCAATAACAAGGAGCCTTCTGAAGAAGGGGAACATGGACTTCCACTTCCCTGCGGTAGTAATGAGGCAACACCCCTCTTTGCATGCCAGAATAGTGTCAGGAAAAAATAACTAAAAAAGATTTAAATAAAATCCAGTATCCTATAACTTAATCCAAAAATATCAGATTTTTAAAAAAGATTTTATTTATTTATTTGCTAGAAAGAGACACAGTGAGAGAGGGAACACAAGGAGGGGGATGAAAGAGGGAGAAGCAGGCTTCCTGCGGTGAAGGGAGCCCAATGCAGGGCTCCATCCCAGGACCCTGGGATCAGGACCTGAGCCAAAAGCAGGTGCTTAATGATTGAGCCAACCACGTGTCCCTAAAAATATCCAGATTTTAATTAAAAAAATCACTTGCCATACCAGAAAAATGTAAATTTCTAATGGAATAAGAAAAAGGGCAATTAATAGATGCCAACACCCAGGTGGCAGAGATTTGGGAATTATTTAACAAGCATCCTAAAGCACCCATGATAAAATTGCATCAATAATCAATTACTAAATGCTTAAAACAAATTAAAAAAATCACACCTAAGCAAGAAAATAGAATCTGTAAAGAATAACTAAAAGGAGAGTTTAGAACTGAAATATATAATAACTAAAATAAAAAGCTCAATAAGTGATCTCAATAGGAATGGAGAGGATAGAGGAAAGAATCAGCAAATGCTGAGCTAGAACAATAGAAATTAATCTGAAAAACAGAGAGAAAGTAGATGAAAATAGGTGAGCAGCTTCAGAGATTTGATGGGTTCTAACAATAGAACTAACATTCGTGTCATGAGATCCCAAAAGAGGAGGATAAAAAGGGCAGGGCTGAAAAAGTAATTTAAAAAAATAATGTATAAAATCGTCCCAAGTCTGTGAGAAGAGAAAAAAGAAATTATAAATTTAAGAAGCTGAGAAAACCCCAAACAGAATAAATCCAAACAAATCCATGGCAAGACCAATTATAGTTAAATTTCTGACAATTAAAGAAAAAAATCTAAAAAGCCGTCTTAAAAAAAAAAAAATGTCACTTGACTTATTGTGGAAAAACAACTAAAAAGACACTGATTTTCTCATGTGAAACGTTTAAGGTCAGAAATGTTTAACGCTGGGGCACCTGGGTGGCTCAATTGGTTGAGTGTCTGCCTTTGGCTCAGGTCAGGATTCCAGGGTCCTGTGATCAAGTCCTGCATCAGGTTCCCTGCTCAGTGGGGATTCTGCTTCTCTCTCTCTCTCCCTCTGCCCCTCCCCCCACACACAGCTTGTGCTTGCTCTCTCTGTCAGATAAATAAATAAATTCTTAAGAAAAAGAAATGTTTAATACTGATTCATGTTAAAAACTATCAGTGCACTAAATATAGAGGTGGACTTCCTCAAAGAAAGGTGACAGCTCTTGGAGGTGGAGGGAATCTCAGCATCCTGCCATTCCTGTTGCTCTTAGGGTAAAGTTCAAACAGCTTAATGTGGCTGACTAGGTCTGGCCTAAGCAGGTCTGTCTCACTAGCTTCCCATGGGACTACTCGTTTTCTCCAGCCAGGATGATCACCATCTTTTAGTCTTTCTAATCGGGTATTCTCCTTTCCCCAAGAACTTTGAAATGGCATAATTATCAAGGTAATTTAGTTCAAATAAAGTCACCAGGATGGGCCCTAATCCAATATAACTAGTGTCCTTATAAGAGGAAATGAAGACAGACACACACCAGAGGGAAGACCATATCAAGCCCCAAGGAGATGATCATGTACAGACACCTTGATCTTATACTTCTAGCCTCCAGAAACATAAGAAAATAAATTTCTGTTGTTTAAGCCATTCAGTCTGTGGTTTGTTGCTATAACAACCCTTACAAACTAACACAACTCTCAAAACAACTCAATGGTAACAAAAATTCAATTCTAATATGTTCAACATAGAATTTTCACTAAAGAAGATATACAGATTGCAAGTAGGCACATGAAAAATGCTCAATATCATAAACCACTGGGAAAATGCTAATGAAAACTCCAATAAGGTATTGCAACACATCAGAATGGCTAAAATAAAAATACTGACAATGCCAAATACTGACATGGATGCAGAACAACTCAATCACTCATACTTGGCTGTTGAGCATGTAAATGGTATGGCCACTGTGGGAAACTATTTTTCACTTTCTTAACAAGTTAAACATCTAAATACCACAAAATCCAGTAATACACTTCTGAGCACTTATTCCAGAGAAATAAAGAATTATGTTCACACCGGAAGCCTTTATGCAAAGTTTGTAGGAGCTTTCATCATAGCAGCCCCAAATTGGATACAACCCAATTACCCTTCTTCAGTCAATGAATGTTAAAACTGGTACATGTATACAATGGAAACTCCTCAATAATAAAAATGAACAAACTGATTGATCTGTGCAACAACCTGAGTTTTCCCAGAAAATTTTGCTGAAATTGAATTGAAAAAAAGCCTACCTATGATTCCATTTTGTAATATTCTTGAAATAGCAAAATTATAGAAATGGAAAATTTATCAGTGGTTGCCAAGGCTAAGTAGGCTGGGAAAGTGAGAGAAAAGTGGGTGGTTATAAAAGGGATCCTTATGGTGATGATGGGACTGTCCTGTATCTTAGTATATGAATGTCCACATCCTGGTTGAAATATTCTCCTTTTGTTTAGAAGAGTTAATGTTGGGAAAACTATCGTTTGCCAGAGGCCAGCTCTGGAACAAGGAGTCCCTGAAGGAAGGACGGTGTCAGTGAATGAGAGAGTCCAGAAGATTCTTTTCCATCACCTGCCAGGCCTCTCTGTCTTGCCGGCTTTTAGTGTCTTTATTTATAGACAACAAATTATAGATTAAAAGGAAAAATATTTTCTGAAGAATAAGGTGCATTGATCAGTGAAAAATATTTTTGCAGGTGTACATGTCTACAATTTACATCAAATTCCTCAACCAAAACGGGGACAGGTTTGATCAGTAAGGTTTTTTGTTTGTTTGTTTTTGTTTTTGTTTTTTTTAATCATTTCTTACATCTTGTTTCCAGGCAATAAAGGGTAGATTTATCATGTGTTTTTTAAGCAGGTCTTACAGAAAAGAAAAGAAATAAAGTAATTAAAAGGCTTAGGTGAGTTAGTTACACACAAAGTTATAGTTAAAACTAAGTTATTAACAAAATAACCAGGGGTCTGCCTAGAATATTAATCATCCTAAAGAGAAGTGTAATGTATTTTGCAAAAGAAAAAGCACTTGCACAAGCCTCTTCTTAGTGACTAGGTGTGTAAGCATCATGGAGGACTTAATTTATAGATCCTCTGTATGCAGGGCAATGCTCTTAATAATACCTTATTATTTTTATATTTAACCATTCATTTGACCATTCAAAAACCTCTACAATCTCCCCACAGATCCGCAGGAGATTTAAAGGCAAAGTGCAAAAAGTATACTCTTGATTAGATCTAAAGACGGCAAGGGGTTTCAGTTTGGCTTAGAACACCCTGAGGCCCTGTCAAGAATATTGTGTTTTACTTTTATGCTAAAGACCAATCAGTAGAAAGAGGAGATGTGGCTCAGTGGGTTATAAAGCCTCTGCCTTCAGCTCAGGTCATGATCTCAGGGTCCTAGAATCGAGGCCCACATCGGGCTCTCGTTCAGCAGAGCTTTCTCCTCTCTCTCTCTCTGCCTGCCTCTCTGCCTGCTTGTGATCTCTCTCTCTGTCAAATAAATAAATAAAATCTTAAAAAAAAAAAAGGAAGAGGAGATGCCAGTTTCCCACCATAGGCAGGAGCGAGGCTCAGACTGCCCTTTCCTCGCTGCAACCACGTCAGTCCTAGTGGGGTCATTTTCCAGAGGCAGGAGCTGTGCTTCTTCCTTCTTTCTCACCATGGTAGGAAGTCAGTGACTTTTCCTGTGAGGCAGGAGCTGTGCTTTTCTGCTGCCATCTTCCCCACGGTGACTCCATCGGCTTGCGGGACTGGGAGGCTCCCAGCAATCTTTTCTGCCTCATGGGCCTTTTTCGGTTTTTATTTTGAGACACTTGCAGATTTATGATTAGGCATTTTCCCTATTGCAATAGTCTCTGGTAAAGTCTCTCCTTATCTAAGAGCATATTTGCTTTATTTGACAGCCATTTTAATAGTTGAAGAATTTCACTTTTGGAAAGACAGAGGAGGGAGCTTAGATAATATCCTGGCATTAGATTTGGCTGGGAGATTTTGATATGGAAATTATTTGACCAGTCTCCACCTCTTGTTTACTTAAAATTATCATCCAGCCCCAACTACTTAAAATTGTTATCTTGTTCCACTTAAAGTAATCAAGTTGTGGAGGGCCGGGAGAAGGAAACCATTTCAATTTTTGGCAGGTTTTAATAGGATATCAAGCTAGAAACAGAGTGCTAAGCCAAGTTTTACATATTGTAATTTTTGTGGGCACATCCTCAAACCCACGGCACATTAGTTCTTGATCTCAGCTGCTATTCCAAATTAATTTCCAAATATTTTCTTTGATTTGGTCAGGATTGGCTGGGAGTCAGAATAGGCTTCACCTTTAGGGAAAAATCTTCAATGCCTGTATCTGAGCCAGCTGGGAAATTAAAACAGACACTAAGCTAAAAATGCTAAATTTTCAGAGAAAGCAGTTCCATGAAAATGCACACCGTGGTCATCTCCTATATATGCAACCTTAAATCTATTAATATCAGCATATTTATTATTAGAAGCACACCCATTTTTCATCTCCAGGGGCGATGCAATTGCTCATCAGTTTGGGTGATTATGTGAAATATCATCGAGGCACTGAAAGTTGGTGAAAATTCCTGTGGACACACGCAGATTGTGGGGAGTATCTGTTTCCATTCCTGAGTCTTGTGGCTTCTTCTGGCAATTCCATGGATGCCATTTGAAGGAAACTTGAAGGAAATTATGTTGAGGGAAAGTCTATTCACTGAAGGTTCACTATGTTCCGCTTCTATTTTGACCAACTTCAAAGAACCTAGAAATATTTCAAGGCCATTCTAGAGATTACAATCTATACAACAAGGTGATCTGACACAGGTCAACAATTCTTTTTTTTTTTTAAATATTTTATTTATGTATTTGAGAGAGGGAGAGTGAATGGAGAGAACATGAGAGGGGAGAAGGTGAGAGAGAGAAGCAGACTCCCCACAGAGCTGGGAGCCTGATGAGGGACTTAATCCCAGGATTCCAGGATCTTGATGTAAGCTGAAGGCAATGGCTTAACTGACTGAGCCAACCAGGCACTCAAGGTCAACATTTCTAACATCTGAATTGAAGTAGCTTGTTCTTTATAAATCCCTCTGCACTTCACTAAGTCCTTCCTTCAAAGGTTTTTTCCTCACCTTGCAGGGCGCAAGTAAAATATTATTGCATGCAGGCCTGTGGAGGGCACATCACCAAGGAGATCATACCATGATGTATTAGAATTGCTTGTCTTCCCCACAATCAGGAATCATCACAGACCCATCAGCTGTGTGGCCCCAGGCACATAGTAAGTCAGTTAATATTTATTGAATGAATGCCTGGGAGGGCACATAGCAGAAGAGAAGGTGAACTCTGGGATCTGGAGGCTGAAACTCTTTCTGTATTCTTATCACTCTACCCTAGATTCTCACTCCTAATATAGAAGGTTTGTGATATCTTATTTTGTATTTGCTGGTTGAATGAGTCATTGTAAAAATTATATTTATGGATTTAAATTCTTGGGTTTTATAAAATTAGTACATGAATATTTTGTGTCCTTATAAAAATTGATGAATGATAGTAATAGTAGATCTAAACCTAAAGTATTCTTTCAATAACACTCCCCCACACCACTATCAAAGTCTTATTCTTTCTCTGGAAGTCTGCAAGTAAGAGTAATGTTATTATTTGCTTCTTATGTATCCTTTTAGAGGGCTTTACAAATGTGTTTATTTAGGGATAGGTAGGAGAGAGACAGAGAGGGAGAACAGGAGAAGGAAAATATAAGAACAAACAGCAGATACTCTTTTATATGTAGTAATGCTTTGAGAATTTTTGCTGCTGTTTTACTTGAAGTGCTAATATGTCAGATATTTTGTTGCAGGCTGCTTTTTTCAGTTAATAGGATATTAGTGACTCTCTCATTCATGGCTGTGCTAGTTTCACAGCATCCTTCTTTTCCCACAACTTGTCTCATGGACTCCCATAATATCTCTTAGTTTCCAGGGAGAGTTCCTGTCTCAGACTTCACTCAGGGCCATGACCTTAGTGTCTAGTGAACTTCATTTATTTCTTGTCTTTATGACCCCACCAGTAGACTTCCCATGCCTTTTTCAATAGTATAAAATGTTTTTCAGTGTATATGTTTTACCTTCTTCTCTGGTATTATAAATATATAATAAGAAAGCAAATACCTTTTTAAAAGAAATAAATGTCAAGACTTTAGAGAATTCATGTATTAAAACAACTGCTGAATCATAATGTCTATACTATTTTTCTCCCTTTGATTATATTCAACTGGAAATTCCCATGAAATTTTAAGCAACTTTATAAAACTTATGAAATTCTTTTTTTAATAAAGATTTTATTTATTTATTTGACAGAGAGAAACACAGCCAGAGAGGGAACACAAGCAGGGGGAGTGAGAGAAGGAGAAGCAGGATTCCCGCTGAGCAGGGAGCCCGATGTGGGGCTGGATCTCAGGATTCCATGATAATGACCTGAGCCGAAGCCAGTTGCTTAACCAACTGGGCCATCCAGGTGCCCCCAAAATATATGAAATTCTTAAAGAAACTAGTTTTCATATATATATGAATATCTCCATCTATATATCTATATATCTCTCTCTATATATATCTCCATATATATATCTATATATCTATATATATATCTCCATATATATATCTATATATCTATATATATATATATCTCCATATATATATCCATTCATTTGGGTGCTGCGAAAATGTCACAAAAAGAACGGAGAGCTTTTTAAATCTAAATTAACAGTTATGACTTTCTATATCAAGATCTTAAGGTAGATCCCTTCCCCCCTTTTTAGTTTTGATCATGTTTTTAAGAAAGAAAGGTAAAAAAAAATAGTTTGCTATCCCAAATACTGTGGATAAAACTTATATCAGACATTCTTTTAGATATTAGACCACTCTGATCAATTATTTAAGACTGAGTTATTAATTTCAAAGGTCAGAACATTCCAATAAGCTTGGCATTTCTAGACTATATTAGAAAACTAAAATGTGAAAAATAAAATCCAGTGAAATAGAGTTTCAAATAATCAGCTACTCAAAATATAGCTCCTATACATTAAAAGTACTTAGATACATTTTTATGAAGAAAATTAAAACAAGGTGGTTACCATTTCACTGTCAATTTGCAGTTCTGAATGATTGTTACTCAAACTTGATTATTTATTTTTAATAAATGTATTTTAGCATTGTTTTATTTTGTGATCTATTTTGACTGTCTTTTATAAGAGTACAGTAAATACTGAAGTATTATGATATGAATGGATTGCACAAGGTCTGCCATAGACTAGATATATGCATGGAAAACACTTAAGAGGGCACCAGGAGTCCCTTTCTGTTCACAAAGATCTCTCCTGCAGATGTTCCATGAAGTCTAATGAGCCCATTGTTAGCATTGTGCTTTAAAGTAAAAGCTTAGTCTCAAGAGGACTGTTGTAGGAGATACATTTTCCTGGGAAGAGAAGCAATTGTACATTTACACATATGATTAGAGGTCAGATTAATTTTATTTCCTCCTGTGGAAAGTAGACTTGGTCCTGAGAAAATGGGATACAGAATTGACAACCTTTATTGACAGAATGGGCAGGAGGAGTTTGACATAGTGCTTGTCTCCTGGAGGACTGGCTCAGCAGTATTCCTCTACGGGCACAGCTCTGGAGAACATAGGATACCTGGTAGTAGAGGTGTGTATGTGTGTGTGTGGGGGGGAGGGGCAGGTGGCTAGTAGCCAGAGAGCATGGTGGAAATAAGGGCATGGAGGCAATGATGATCCATTTCAGTATATCACAGTTTGTTCTTGCATTGACACTAGATTTCATTAAATGTTTATGAAGGAAAAGGAGATATTTATTTCAAGCTAGTGCTTGGATGGAGCAATGGGAGTAGAAGCCTAAAAGGCATAGATGGACCCAACAGTCTTGTCTAAGATGTGGGATGAAAAGGATATAACAGTGACCCAAAACGTATTTTTAAAATAGAGGTATTCAACTAAATTATTTAATTTAAGCATTCTGGCTTTGAATCTTCATAGACACAAAATAGCTAGAACAGTAATATTTGATTTTTTTTTTTTGGTAGTAAAATTCACCTCTAAATGTTGAGTTGAACTTTGTTACATGCTTTCCTTTTTCTACAAAATCAATGCCAGGTGGCAAGTACTCATTGTAACCTGTTTGCAAATTCATTGATGGAATTGCATAGATGTGTAAAAGTTTAATTAAAAATGATTTTTTAATAAAACCATTCACTCTACTAAGATGTAGAAAGTAAAATTAGGTTAGTAAAAGAGAATTATATTTTAAATTAAAAGTTTTTAATTTCCTTTAAATCTCTTTGATTTGTGAGCTCAAACTTGTAATTTTTAATTACCTCAGAATCTAGAGATTTTTAAGCATCATGCAGGTGGTGGTATTTATTTTTAAATTATTTTTGGAATTCCTATATTATAACATATATGTGTAAAAAGTACACATATGAATTCTTTATAGCTGGCAGAGTTTTCATAAACTGCACACACCTGTGTAACCAGGGCCCAATAGAAAACATTCCTGTCATCCAAGAACCAACTTTTTCCCACTCTCCATGAAATTTCCTGTAACTTGACTTGCCCAAACAGAATCACCATGTTGGCTTCCAACAACATAGATTAGTATTGCTTATTTTTATGTTTATAAAAAAATATTATACAATACATATTCTTTTGTGCCTGGCCTCCTTATCCCAATATTATGTGTGTGAGTTTTTTTTTTTTCCATGTGGTTCTAAATTATTCACTCTCATTGCTCTCAGGTATTCCATTGAGTGAATATACAATTTATTTTATCCATTCTGCTATTGATGGCTATTTGATAAGTGTGAGTTGGTGCTATTTTAATTTGTGCTGCTATAAATGCCCTAGTACTTGTCTTTAGGAAAACATGTGCTTGTGTTGGGTGTGTGCCTATAAGTGGAACTGCTGGGTCACATAGCTTATACATATCTGCAGCTTTAGTACATAACACCAAATATTCCTCTACAGATATTGTATCGATCTAAGCATCGTACCAATTCATATATCCCGTAACTATCATATGAGAAATGTGGTTGGTCCATAGCTTTCTAAGAGAATTTTGGAATTTTTTGTCCCTTTCATTTTAGCAATTTTGGAACATACATGATAGTTGCTAAGGTTTAAATTTGCATTTGCTTGATGACTAATGAAGTTGAACATCTTTTCATATGTTTACTAGCCATCTGGATGTCCCCTTTTGTGAAGTTTCTATATAGTCGCCATTTCTCATTTATACCTCTGTACTTTTCTTTATTTATTCTAGATAAAAGTTGTTTGTATAGACAAATATTTTCTTCCATTTTGTGACTTGCCTTTCTACTGCCTTAATGATTAAAAGACATTTTTAATGTTTTTAAAGATTAATTTACTTGTTTTAGAGAGAGAGAGAGTGAGCACACATGCAAAAGGGGGATGGGCAAAGGGAGACAGAATCCTCAAGCAGACCTCCTGCTGAGTGGGGGATAAATGTTGGGCTTGTTTCCAGGACCCTGAGATCATGACATGAGACAAAACCAAGAGCTGGATATTTAACTGACTGAGCTATCCAGGCACCCAAAAGTTTTTAAATTTAATATAACTTAGTTTATTATTTTCTCTTTTATGATTAGCATATTTTGTCTCCTAGTTAAGAAAGTTTTGCCTAACCTAAGTTATGAAGGTGTTCCCCTAAATTTTTCAATGAAAGCTTTCCTTCCTTCCTCCCTTTCTCCCTCTCTCCCTCCCCCCTTCTTTCCTTCCTTCCTTCCTTCTTTCCTTCCTTCCTTCCTTCCTTCCTTCCTTCTTTCCTTCCTTCTTTCATCCCTCCTTCCCTCCCTCCCTCCTTCCCTCTCTATTTTTCTCTCTCTCCTTCCTTCCTCTCTCTTTTCCTTCCTTCCTCTCTCCCTTATTTCCTTTCTGTTTGTTTGTTTATTTTTGTATAGTGTGATGTGAGTATGAAGACATTATTTTCTAGGTGGCTATTCAAGTGATCCAGTACCTTATTTGAATATTGAAAAAAACCATATATTCCCCCTATGCACTTTACTTTCCTATTGCATTATTGGTGAGTTTCTCTATTCATACACAAGTAGCAGTCTTAATTACTTCATCTTTACAATAGATCTTGATATCAGATCTTTAGCTATTTTCTTTTCCTTAAGATTTTTTGGCTCTTCTTGACCTTTGCATATTCATGTAAGTTTTTGAGCCATCTGATGTATATTATTTATGCAGAAAACCTAGATGAAATATTTTTAGAATTGAAGTTACACTGAATTTACACATTAATTTAAAGTTTATATCTTTAAATTACTGAGTATTAACACATTATGAACTTGGTGTAGTCATTTATTTTGTGTGTGTATGTGTGTGTGTGTGTGTGTGTGTGTGTTTAATCTTAACTTGTTCAGTTGCTCAATTTAGTAGCTTTATTTCTGGGTACTTGATTTTTTAAAAAATATAATTGGAGATCATTTTTAAAATTTATAATTTCTCTTCCTTGCTTGTATATAAAATTGAAACTGATTTTTATATATTATCTTCATATCCAACTAATAAATAAATTCATTTATTTATCTCAGTACTTATTTATTTTAATACTTATCTATGAATTATTTTGGATTTTTAAATCATATTCTATGTAATAAGCCTAGGACATTTTCCCCCTTGCTCATTGAACTGACTAGTTGCTTCTA
Organism: Spilogale gracilis; assembly: GCA_004023965.1. Taxonomy (NCBI): domain Eukaryota; kingdom Metazoa; phylum Chordata; class Mammalia; order Carnivora; family Mephitidae; genus Spilogale; species Spilogale gracilis. The sequence goes on along the minus strand of PITA01012463.1, from coordinate 20,717 downwards.
TAGTTTTTAATAGAAGTCCTGTTGGTGGGCAATTTTTTCTTGGTTCCTATCTCTACAGAAAGTAGTCAATATTTTACTGTTGCGAGGAGGCTTGCTGTTGGCTTTTTCATTTTCTTATGGATATTTTTCATCAGATTAAGAAACTTTTCTTCTTAAAAAAATTTTTTTTTTTTAATTAGAGAGAGATGGAGGGAGAGAGAGAATCTCAGGTAGGCTCCATGCTGGGCATGGAGCCTTATTTAGGACTCAATCTCACAACCACTTCTACTTCTACTTAGAGACTATAATACTACAGGATAAAGAACAGAGTGAATAGAGAAAAATACTAAGAAGTTAATTGCTTCTGTTTGAATTCCAAAGCAATTCTTTGCAGTAGATCTTCATAATTATTGATTATGAAAGAATCTTCACAGGTTTCTATAGGAAGGTTTTGCAACCCATATCTCCATTTTAGGGAAAAGGGCAAAAAATAGCTGACTGCACATTTAGAATTTATATTCACCAGTTACTATGATTTCCAAAATACTAATAAGTGTTTGAACTTTTTTTTTAAAGATTTTATTTATTTATTCATCAGAGAGAGAGATCACAAGCAGGCAGAGAGGCAGGCAGAGAGAGAGGAGGAAGCAGGCTCCCACTGAGCAGAAAGCAGGATGTGGGACTCGATCCCAGGACCCTGGGATCATGACCTGAGCCAATGGCAGAGGCTTTAACCCACTGAGCCACCCAGCACCCAAGTATTTCAACTTTTATAGGTTGTTTAAGTTTCCTGTCCTTCAGTGTTATCATTCTGAAAAATGTGGATAATAGCAATACCTTTCTCATGGTAATGGTATGAGAGTAAATAAATCATACATGTAAATATGTGTGTGCATGGCATGTAGACAGTGCTCAATAAGATGTATAAATCATTAGTTTTGTTAGTTATTATGAAGTCCTAAATTCCCCTATGTCAAAAATGCCTGTTTTATTTTGATTTCTATCATTGCCTATTTAATTATTTTGTACCTAATCAAACTCTAAATAGTATTGAACATGAATAAATGAAAATGTGTGTCTGAGGGATTCTGTTTTTAAAAAACTGAGTTTTCATTACTGTTCAATTCAGAAAACCAGTAAATTATTTTCAGATTTATTACAGTATCTGATTCAGGTCAAGTACAAATTCCACCTAACTGTGTGGTATCTCTTTCTGATTCTCAGTTTCCCCTTCAGAAACATGAGAGAATGATTATATTAATCTAAAAGGTTTATTATGAGAGATTAGATGTAGTGAATTTGAAATTAATATTTAGGCTAGCAAATACTATGCTATCATGGCATATTAAATTTGCTTTTATGAATGCCAACATGTAAAAGGAAGAAAAAAACCTTTCTCATGGCAAAGATAATAATTTGCTCTAAATTATTTTTTCTATGTCTTCAACTTTTTATGCACTGTGGCAAGCTATGAGAAAAATAGTTTGAAACAATTGGAAATGCTTTTCTCATGAAGACTTGCCTTTGGCTAGATGGTGGAAATGGCATAAATGTAAAGATTAAAAAAACCAAACAATATTTTCCTCTTTATGATTTGACAGTTCTATACATTTCTCAGTGCTTATTAAGATAAGTGCATTTTTAAAAAGATTTAATTAATTTATTTATTTGAAAGAAAGTGAGAGACAGAGAGTGTGCCAGTGCATGAGTGCATCAGCTGGGAGAGGGTCAGAAGGGGAGGGATAGGAAGGAGAGAATCTCAAGCAGATAACAGACATATATAGCTCAGAACCTGAGAAAGGGATCACCAGATCACCATGGGGCTCAATCTCATGACCCTGAAATCATGACATGATGACCTGAGCCAAAATCAAGAGTGGATGCATAACTGACTGAGCCACCCAGGAACCCCTAAGGTAAGAGCATTCTTAATCCTTTTTATCTGTCTCACTCATTGCCCCTCCCACCCCTTCTCTGGCAATTACCAGTTTGTTTTATGTATTTGAGTCTGTTTTTTTCTTTGTCTTTTTTCTTTGTTCATTTTTTTCTTAAATTGGACATGTGAGTGAAATCATTTGGAATTTGTCTTTCTCTTATTGACTTACTTCACTTAGTGCTATACCGTTAAGGTCGATCCATGTTGTTGCAAATGGCAAGATTCCATTCTTTTTCTTATGGCTGAAAAATATTCCAGTGTGTGTGTGTGTGTGTGTGTGTTCTTTATCCATTCTTCTGTGGGTGGACACTGGGCTGCTTCCATATATTGGATATTGTAAATAATGCTGCAGTAAACACAGAAGTACATATATTCTTTCAAATTAGTTTTCATTTTCTTTGGGTAAACACCCAGTAATCGAATTCCTGAAACATATAGTAATCCTATTTTTAAGTTTTTGAGAAAACCTCTTATTGATTTCCACAGTGACAGCAGCAGTTTTTATTCCCATCACCAGTGTGCAGGGTTTCTTTTTCTCTACAGTATCTCCAAGACTTGTTTCTTGTGTTTTTAATTTTAGCCATTTTGAATAGTGTAAAATAATTACACTTAGCTAAGATACTAAGTTCATACTCAATGGTGAAAAATTGAGAACTTTTCCTCTAAGATCTAGACTAAGACAAAGATGTCTACATTCACCACTTTTATTCAACATAATACCAGAAGTCCTAGCCATAGCAATCAGACAAGAAAAAGAAATAAAAAGCATGTAAATTAGTAAGGAAGAAGTAAAATTTTCACTATTTGCAGATGATATGATATTGTATATAAAAAAACCCCATAAATATTCTATCAAAACCTACTGGAACTGATAAATGAATTGAATAAAGTCCAGGAAAAAATATGTTGCATTTCTATATAGTACATTTACAATTGTACCAAAAAGAATAAAATGTCTAGGCATAAATATAACAAAGGAGGTGAAAGACCTGTACTCTGAAAACTGTAAAACACTGATAAAAGTAATTGAAGGTCACACAAATGAATGAAAAGATAGTCCATTCTCATGGAACCAACATTTTTAAAAATGTCCATACTACCCAAGGCAATCTACAGATTTAATGCAATCTTGATCAAAATACTAATATTTTGGGGGCGCCTGGGTGGCTCAGTTGGTTAAGCGACTGCCTTCGGCTCAGGTCATGATCCCGGAAACCCGGGATCGAGTCCCACATCGGGCTACCTGCTCGGCGGGAAGCCTGCTTCTCCTTCTCTCACTCCCCCTGCTTGTGTTCCCTCTCTGGCTGTGTTTCTTTCTGTCAAATAAATAAAATCTTTAAAAAAAAATACTAACATTTTTCACAGAGCTAGAATGAATAATCCCCAAATTTGCATGGAACCACTAGCTTGAAAAGGCAATGCAGCCTTGGAAAAGAAGAACAAAGCTAGAAGTATCTCAACCCCAGATTTCATGATATACTGCAGAGCTGCAAAATGGTGCTGGCATAAAAATAGACATACAAATCAATGAAACAGAATAGAGAGTCCAGAAATAAACCCATGCTTACATGATCAATCAATCTACAAAAAGGGGGTAAGAATGTGTGTTGGGGGAAAGACAGTCTTTTCAACAAATGGTGTTGGGAAAACTGAACAAAATGCGAACTGATTCATGGAACAGAATAAAACTGAAATTATTTTCTTACACCATATACAAAAATAAACTCAAAATGGATTAAAGCTCTAAATGTGAGCCCTGAAACCATAAAACTTCTAGAAGAAAACAAAGCCACTAATTTCTTTGACATTGGCCATAGGAATATTTTTCTATCTATGTATCCTCTGGTAAGGGAAACAAAAGTAAAATTAAACTATTAGGACTATATCAAAATGAAAAGATTTTTCACAGCAAAGGAAACCATCAACAAAACTTGATAAGCAACCAACTGAATGGGAGAAGATATCTGCAAATGATATATCCAATAAAAGGTTAATATCCAAAATATTTAAAGAACTTACATGACTTAACAGCAAAAAAAAATAACAAAACAAAAAGCCACAAATAATCCAATTAAAATGCACATAGGGGAGAGGAAGATAGCTATGGAATAGGAGAACCACTCATCCCATGAATACACTTAGGTAACTATTAAATCATCCTAAATACTCCACAAGTCAACTTTCTGAAGATGGACAGAAGAAACTCCACAAAGAAAGGGAGAGAAGAAACTACACTGAAGAAGAAAGGAAGTGCAGAGATATAGTTTAGGGAAGAAACTGGAGCTCTGTGGAGGGAGGAAACTGTGGTTATGGAGAAGGGGAGGCACATAGGGGAATGAACAAGGAGAACATTTTCCCAAAGCCATTGATGTGGAAATTGAGAGGGGCTGAATTTCATGAGTTCTTGCAACTAGTTGGGCTTAAATCCTGGAGTTTTAAAAGTGAGCGTGCTTGGCTGGGATAAAGCCTAGAAGGCACTGTCCTGCTCCTAGAGAGAAGGCAGGCAAACAAACTGGGGACATATAGTGTGAAAACAGTGATCTGAAAAATGTCTGGGGCACATAGTGAGGAGCTTTTTCACTCCTCTTAGAGTGTGTCCCTGAGAAGCAGCATTCACAAAGATGCTTTTTGAGGAAATAAGGGGCTGTTTGGCACCATTTTCCTTCCCTGCCCCATAGCATAAACACAGAGCCACCTGAAGGAATCAGTTCAGCACCAACACTGGCTGCCTAACTTGCTTACCCCAAGCCCCACCACCTGTGTTCTGATAGGGCTGTCCTTCTCAGTCAAGCTTGTCTTAGTCCCAGTGTGGTGAGCTCCTCCCCAAAAAGACCAGCAGAAACCCCTGCCCACACCACCTCTCCTGGCCAGAGAGTTCTGCAGGACCTCAGTTCTGGTGGATTTGATATTAGATCTTGTTTCATAAGCAGACCAGAGCACACCTAGTTAAAACACATCATTTAGGCCGGGAACCAAACATGCCCACAGTTGGCAAGGAGAATCTCTGCAGATGACTGATCTGAAGAATAAAAAATAAAACAGCAGATTATATGTGGTAAACAATAGAGACACTCCTTGAAATGTTAGGCCTTAAACACTACTTGATTTTTTCTACATTAGGCTATTACTTTCAGGAGCAGGAGATATAACAGTCTTTTCTAACACAAAGACATAGACTTAGACAAATAACTAGATGGAAAAATTCACCCCAAATGAAAGAACAAGATAAGATTATGGCTAGAGATCTAAGTGGAACATATATATAAGTAACATGCCCGATGGAGAATTTAAAGCCACCATCATAAACATACTCACTGGGCTTGAGAAAACATTAGAAGGCATCAGTGAGACCCTTACAACAGAGATAAATGAATTAGAAAAGAATCAATCAGAGATAAAGAATACAATAAATGAATTTGGAAACAGGTCTAATACAATGCATAGCAGGCTGGAAGACACAGAAGAATAAATCAGTGACCTAGAAGACAAAATAATGGAAAATAATGAAGCCGAACCAAAGAGAGAAAGAAGAATTATGCAAAATATGAATAGACTACAGTGAATCAGTGATTCCATGAAACATAATAATATCCATATTATAAGAGTCCCAGAAGAGAAAGAGCAAGAAAAGGGGACAGAATATTTATTTGAGGAATAATAGCTAAAAAGTTCCCTAATCTGGGGAAGGAAACAGTCATCCAGATCCAGGAGGCACAGAGAACTCCCATCAAAATCAACAAAAGCGGGCCAACACCAAGATATATTGTAACTAAATTTTCAAAATATAGTGATAAAAAAGTCTTAAAATCAGCCAAAGTAGTGCTTAACTTTCAAAGAAAAATCCGTAAGTCTAGCTGGAAATGTCTCAACAGAAGCTTGGAAGCCAGAAGGGAGTGGTATGATATATTCAAAGTGATGTGGAGAAAAATCTGCGGCCAAAAGGATTCTGTCTGGCAATGCTATCATTAAGGATAGAAGGAGATGTGAAGAGTTTCCCAGACAAAAACTAAAGGGGTTTGTGACCATTAAACCAAGCCTATATGGAATATTAAATGGTATTCTTTGAATGCAAAAGAGAGACCAAAAGTGACAAAGACAAGAAAGGATCAGAGAAAATCTCCAGAAACAATGACAAAACAAGTAATAAAATGGCAATAAATACATATCTAGCAATAACATAGTTTCATTCAAAGTGTGGAGCACCTAAATATATAAAGCAATTAATAGCAAACGTAAAGGTACTCATTGATGATAATACAATAATAGTAGGGGACTTTAACATCCAACCCCATTTACATCAATGAAGAGATCATCCAAACAAAAAATAAACCAGTAAACAATGGCTTTGAATGACACACTGGACCAGATGGGCTTAACAGATATATTCAGAACATTCCATCCTAAAACAGCATAATACACACTCTTGCCAAGTGTTCACAGAATATTCTCCAGAAGACATTACATGTTAGGTCACAAAGCAGGCCTCAGCAAATACAAAAAGGCTGAAATCATATCATGCCCCCTTTGTAACCACAGCACAATGAAACTAGACTCAACCACAAGAAAACATCTGTCCCCAAATACATAGAAGTTAAACAACATGCTAATAAACAATGAATGGGTCAACCAGGAAACCAAAGAAGTTAAAAAGTACATGGAAGCAAATGAAAATGAAAACACAACAGTCCACAACCTTGGGATGCAGCAAAAGTGGTCTTAAGAGGGAAGTATACAGCAATACAAGGCTACCTCAAGGACCAAAACAAATCTCAATTAAACTACCTAGTCTAGTTCCTGAAGAAGCTAGAAAATGAATAAGAAACAAAGTCTAAATTGGGAAGAAGGTAAGAAATAATGATTAGAGCAGAAATAAGTCATATAGAAACTAAAAACACTAGAACAGATTAATGACACCAGGATCTGGTTCTTTGAAAAAGTTAGTACAATTGACAAACCTCTATCTAGACTTACCAAAAAGGAAAAAATAAAAAAAAATAAAAGATAAAATAAAATAAAGGAACCAAATAAATAAAATTACAAATGAGAGAAGAGAAATAACAAGGAACACCAGAGAAATGGAAACAATCATATGAGAATATTATGAAAAACTATACACCAACAATTTGAACAACTTGGAAGAAATGAATAAATTCCTATGAACATATAAACTATCAAAAGTGAAACAGGAACAAATAGAAAACTTGGACAGATAATCAGCAAAGAAATTGAATCGGTAATCAAAAAACTCCTAATAAACAAATCAAGGGTCAGATGACTTCACTGTGAATTCTACCAAACATTTAAAGAAGATTTAAGACTTATACTTCTCGAACTATTCCAAAAAATAATAATAAAGAAAAGAAAAGAAAGGAAAACTTCCAAATTCATTCTAGGAGGGCAGCATTACTCTGATACCAAATACTCTACTGAAAAAGAGAACTGTAGACCAATGTCCCTGATGAACACAGATGCAAAAATTGTGAATAAAATACGAGCAAACCAAATCCAACAATACATTAAAAAAACATCATTCCCCATGTTCAACTGGGCTTTATTCCTGGATTGCAAGAGTGGTTCAATATTTGCAAATCAATCAACTTGATATACCACATTAATAAAAGAAATAATAAGAACCATATGATCATTTATTTTCTTATTTAAATTCAATTAACCAACATATAGTACATCATTAATTTCAGATGTAATGTTCAATGATTCATCAGGTGCATATAATACCCAGTGCTCATCACATCACATGCTCTCCTTAATGCCCATCACCCAGTTTCAATAGATGCAGAAAAAGTATTTGATGAAGTACAACATCCAGTCATGATAAAAACCCTTAACAAAGTAGGTTTAGAGGGAACAGACCTCAACATCATAAAGGGTGTGTTTAAAAATACCCACAGCTACTATCATCCTCAATGGAGAAAAATTGAGAGCTTTTCCTCTATGGTCAGGAACAAGACAAGGATGTTCACTCACCACTGCTTATTTATTTATTTATTTATTTATTTATTTATTTAATTTTTAAAAAAGATTTTATTTATTTATTTGACTGAGAGAGATCACATTTAGGCAGAGAGGCAGGCAGAGAGAGAGGAGGAAGCAGGCTCCCTACTGAGCAGAGAGCCCGATGCTGACCTCGATCCCAGGACCCTGAGATCATGACCTGATCTGAAGGCAAAGGCTTTAACCCACTGAGCCACCCAGGTGCCCTCACCACTGTTATTTAACATAGTACTGGAAGTCCTAGCTTAAGCAATCACACAACAAAAGGAAATAAAAGACATTCAAATAAGCAAGGAAGAAGTAAAACTTTCATTATTTATCCAAAGAATACAAAAAAATACTAATTCAAAGGGATACATGCACCTTGATATTTATAGCACCATTATTTATAATAACCAAATTATGGAATTAGCCCAAATGTCCAGTGATAGATAAATGGACAAAAACAATGTCATATGTATGACATATATATGTGGGTGTGTATATATGTATGTGTGTGCATACAATGTATTCAGTGAAATATTACTTAGCCATAAAATGAATGAAATCTTGCCATTTGCTTGATGTGAATGGAGCTAGAGAGTATTATGCTAAGCAAAAGAAGTCAGTCAGAGAATATCAAATACCATGTGATCGCCCTCATATATGGAATTAAAGAAAAAAAAAACAAATCAACAAATAAAAAAAAGAGAGAGAGAGATAGAGCGGTGCACCAAGAAACAGATTCTTAACCATAGAGAACAAACTAATGGTTACCAGAGGGAAGGTAGGTATAGGGATGGGTTACATAGGTGATGGAGTTTAAGGAGTAAACTTGTTGTGATGATCATAGAGTGTTGTATGGAAGTGTTAAATTACTATATTGTACACCTGAAACTAATATATCACTATATGTTAATTAGTTCACATAAAATAAAAACTTAAAAAAATGCACAGAGGAAATGAATAGACCTTTTTCCAAAGAAGACATACAGATGGGTGACAGACACATGAAAAGATGTTCATTATCACCTAATCATCAGGGAAATGCATATCAAAACCGCAATAGGATATCACTTTCCCCTGTCAAAATGGCTAAAATCAAAACCACAAGAAATATCAAGCTTCTGTGAGGATATGGAATAAAGAAATCCTTGTTCACTATTGGTAGGAATATAAACTGGTGCTGCCACTGTGAAAAGCAATATGAAAATTCCTTAAAAAAATAGAATTACTGTATGATCTAGTAATTCCACTACTGGGTGTTTACCCAAAGAAAACGAAACACGAATTTGAAAAGGTTATATGCACCCATATGCTTATTGCAGCATTATTTCAATAGCCAAGACATGGAAGCAGCCTGTGTCCATCTATACAAGAATGAATAAAAAAAATATTGTGTGTGTGTATATATCTATACATATATCTACACATATACACACACACATATACACACAGTGGAATATTATTCAACAATTAAAAATAATGAAAAAAGAATTTTAGAAACATTTGTTCCTGTCTTATATGTGATCTGACTTTGACATCCTTAATCCAAATCTTATGTTGGCTTTTTTTTTTTAAAGATTATTTATTTATTTATTTGATAGAGAGAAACACAGCGTGAGAGGGAACACAAGCAGAGGGAGTGAGAGAGGGAGAAGCAGGCTTCCCATTGAGCAGGGAGCCTGATGTGGGGCTTGATCCCAAGTGTTTGGGATCATGACTTGAGCCAAAGGCAGTTGCTTAACCAACTGAGCCACCCAGGCACCCTTATGTTGGCTTGTTTTTAGGCGGAGTTAAAGAATAGAAAAAGAGATATTTAAATCTCTATTGGTCATAGTAGCAGTTAAATAATTAAGTTATTGCTGCCTTTCAGTTCTAGAAAAAAAATAACATCAATAGTTTTCAATAGTGAAGCTCAAAGAAAACTGAGAAACGCTTCTCATCATAAAATATTTTGTTTTTTATGTTATTCAAAAAAGATTATTCAAAGAGAAATAAATATTAACTTTAATAACAATAAGAGTTATATATAAAGTAATGACGAACACTTGAAGAATTAGACAAACTGAGAATATATTTTTGTTACCAAAATATCAAATGAGAGAACTGTGTTCTATGGAACTTTAGATCCTATCCATCCAAAAAAATTCTATAAAAATATGATGTTCTGCAATTCAAGGACATATTATGTGACCTGGGAATAAAAGACATTTTTTTTTCTGGAATCTATTTTTTTTTCTGCATAAGAGTTGCATAAATCCTAGCTATCCATGAAATAGCTATTGTGTGTCCTCTTTGCCTTTTCACTTTATGGGCTAATCTGGCTTGTGGAACTATGTATTGTGTTTTATTTCTTTAAGAAAATGTTTGCCCATTTTTTTAAAACCTTCTGAAGAATGAAAGAATTTAATAAGGTGGGCATTTCATTTAAGGATATAATATTGACACTATGGAAAATATATTTAGCAATTTTCTCTTAGATGTGTGCTCCTCTTAGTTACTATAGATGCTCTTTGCTAAATGAAAAGTAACACATAACTTCCATTCTGATATTACTGAATTTCTTTTGTTTAAAAGGCAGAAATCTACAAAACTGATTTCATAATAAAATGTCATCTAAAACTGCCCCTGCATCGTATGCAAGTTTAAATATTGTTTCTTTTTGAAAGTCATTAGCTTGTACTTTCATTTTGGTGCAAATAAAACTTTTAATACATGGGGAATTATAGGATGCCTTGTAAGTTATTAATTTTGAAAAAAAATTCTGAGTATGTAGATATATAGTAACAAATGTGGAAATGAAATAAAATCCATCAGAAAATCAGAAATTAAGAAAAAATGATGGTAGTGTAGTCAGACTCTGAATTCTAGCAAACTCAAACTTCTTTATTCTATATTAGTTGTAATATTATATGTTATGGTCATATTTTATTAGATCACATTCTATACTTCCTGGCATATAATAGAGGTTCAATATACAATTGTTAAATAAGTTTTAAATAATATCTTGAAAAAGAGTGAAATGCAAGTCCTTAAACCTATTTTCCTGTGAGGAAGACAGTACTCAGTGCACGTTGTAAAATATTTGGCTCCCTAACTGCTTTGCAAATTTACTCTTTTCTTTAATAAGAATCTTACTTGTGTGGGGCTCCTGGGTGGCTCAGTCCATTGAGTGTAGGACTCTTTATTTTTGTTCAGGTCATTAATTTAGGGTCATGAGATTGAGCCCTGCATGGGTTTCCATGCTCAGTTAAGAGTCTGCTTGAAATTCTCTCTCCCTCTCCCTCTGCCCCTGCACTCTTCCTGGGGCTCTCTCTCTCTCTCTCTCTCTCTCTTTCTCTCTCTCTCTCAAACAAACAAACAAATAAATAAATATTCTTTTAAAAAGAATTATATTTGTATGAAAATACTACAAAGAATTCCTATGGACTCATTACCTTGTTTTCCTCAATGGTAACATCTTGTAAAAAAAACAAAACAAAATAAAAAAAACCTCTAGCACAATGCCAATGCCACAACCAGGGTACTCTTATCAGCACAACTGTCAAAATATAGAACATTTCCATTACCACAAGGCCACTCATACTCCCCTTTTATCACCATACCCACTTCACCCTCACAATCAACCCTCACCTGATACCCTGACAACCCCTAACCTGTCCTATCTTTCTATAATTTTGTCATTTCAAAGAGTGTTTGTTTTATTAACACAACTGTACATTCTATATCCTTTCTCTCTCTCCTTTTAGCTTGGCATGATTCCCTGGAGGTTTGCTGGGTTGTTGTTTGTATCAATAGTTTATGCCTTTTTATTGCTGAATAATTTTTCAGAGTGTGGATATTCCACAGTTTGTTTAACCACACATCCATTGAAGGACATCTGGGTTGTTTCTAGTTTTTTACTATTATAAATAAAGCAGCTATGAATATCCACGTGTACAAGTTTTTTCTGTCAACATTAGTTTTTCACTTCTTTAAAATAAATGCCCAGGCGTGCAATGGTTATATAATATGGTAATGGCATGTTTAGATTTTTAAGTAATTTCTATTTTCCAGAGTAGTTGTACCAATTTACATCTCAGTTGCAGTGTATGAGTCATCAAATTGCTGCACATTCATGTCGGCATTTGGCATTGTCAGTATTTTTTATTTTTGTCATTTTGATGCATACATAGTGATATCCCATTGAGGATTTAATTAGCATTTCCCTAATGCATAATGATGTTAAACATCTTTTCATATCTGTATATCCTCTTTTGTGAAATAACTATTCAGGTATCTCTAATGGGAATTTTCTAACTGGGGAATGTGGGGGTTTTTTACTGGTGAGTTTTGAGAAGTTTTTATTTTTTTAAGATTTTATTTATTTATTTGACAGAAAGAAACACAGCCAGAGAGGGAATACAAGCAGAGGGACTGAGAGAGGGAGAAGCAGGCTTCCTGCCGAGCGGGAAGCCCAATGTGGGGCTCGATCCCGGCTCTCCAGGATCATGACCTGAGCCGAAGGCAGTCGCTTAACCAACTGAGCCACCCAGGTGCCCTTGAGAGTTTATTCTATATTTTAAATTCTAGACCTTTGTGAGACATATGCTTTGTATTCTCTCTCAGTCTGTAAGTTTCTCTTTTCTTCCTCTTAGCAAAATCTTTCACAGAACAATTTTGTGCAATTCCAATTCATCAATTGTTTTCTTTTTTTTAAGATGCCATTTTTAATCTCTACACCCAGTGTGAGGCTTGAATTTACCACCCAAGATTAAAAGTCACATTTTCTACCAACTAAGCCAGCCAGGTGCCAAATTCATCATTTTTTTCATTTCTAGATTGTGTGTTTGGTGTCAAGTTTAAGACTTCCTTGCCTAGCCCTGTACCTCAAGGATTTTCTCTGATTTTTTTCCTGAAAGTTTTATAATTTTATGTTTTGTATCTAAGTTTGTGGTTCATTTTGATTTAATTTTTGTATAGATTTGAGATTTGGATTATGTATATACTTTACATATATATGCATATTGCTGCATATATATGCATATTTTTGTGTATACATATATATATAAAATGTCCATGTATGTCCAATTGCTCCAGTGCCATTTGTTTAAAGGGCTATCTTTCTTCTATTGAATTGCTTTTTCAATTTAATCAAAAACCATATTTGTATGACTCTATTTCTGGGTTCTCTGTTCCATTGTACTGATTGGTGTGTCTATCTCTCTACCAATACCATAGTGTCTTTATTATAACTATATAATAAGCCTTGGCATTGAGTAGAATGATTCATACCACTTTATTTTTCTTTTCTAAAGTTGTGTTAGCTATTCTAGCTATTCACCTTCTATATACATATTGGAATGATCATATCTATATTTATAGAAAATCTTGCTTGGAGTTTGAGAGTAAATATATTAAATTTGCCTAGCAATTTGATCATAATTGACATCCTAACTATATTGAGTCTTCCTCAATGATGTAAATATCTACTTGGTTTTCTTTAATTTTTCATTAGCATTTTGTAGATATAGTATACAGATCTCGTGCATGTTTTGTTAGACATCCATCTCAGTATTTCATTTTTTTGAGTGGTTACAAAAGAAATTGCATTTTTAATTTTGGTTTTTATGTCTGTGTTCATTTGGAGTATACATACATACAGATGATTTTTTTTTAATATTTTATTTATTTATTTGGCAGAGAGAAACACAGCGAGAGAGGGAACACAGCAAGGGGAGTGAGAAAGGGAGAAGCAGGCTTCCCGCTCAGCCCTATGCAGGTTCGATCCTGGGTCTCCAGGATCATGACCTGAGCCGAAGGCAGTCGCTTAACCAACTGAGCCACCGAGGCGCCCCACATACAGATGATTTTCAAAAATATTTATCTTATATCCTGCCACCTTGCTTAACTCACTTACTACTTGTAGAATTATTTTTGGAGATTTCTTAGAATTTTGTACAAAATTAAGACAATCAAGTCACCTGCAAATAAGAACAATTATATTTCTTACTTCCTGAGGTACAGGTTCTTCTTTTCTTTTTTACCTTACTTTTGTGACTTGAACTTCAGGCTTTATATTAAATGAAAATGGTGAAAGCAAAAATCCATGAATTGTTCCCAGCCTTAGGGAGAAAACATTAAGTTTTTCTGCATTAAATATAATGTTAGTGTTTTTGTTTGTATGGGTTTTTTATTAAGTTGAAGAAATTTTCCTCTATTATTATCATAAATGGGTAGTGAATTTTGCCAATTGCTTTTTCTGCATGGATTTATAAGATCATTCTTCTTTAGTCTATTAATTTGGTAAATTATAGTCCTTAATTTTCAAATATTGAACTTGTTTTGCATCTTTGGAATAAACCTCACTTGGTCATACCATAAGGTTCCTTTTTAAAATGTTGAATTCTACTTGCTAATATTTAGTTAAGAAAATTTCCTTCTGTACTCATAACAGTTATTCGAGTCTTCACCATTCTGTTTTCTGAAGATAACTGTGTAGAATTGCTGGGAAAGGCCAGCAATCCCTGTACTGATGGATGAAATATTACTCCAAACTTTGTTGTGAAAGAGAGGAGAAAGCAAGGGGGGTTAATGCTTAGTGATGAAGACCCTTTGCTCTTCTCTGCTCCTATTTTTTTACCGCTCCTTCAGGATGATCACAAATCCTCATCACTGTTTCTCAAGTACCTAATGTGTGACAAGGGGTCTTACTGAAACTGGGAGGATCTGTATTATGGGAAATATACGATATGCTAATCTGCCTGTTCATCAAACATAGCCTAAGGGACAATGCGTACATCTCTGAGATCACAGGGTGGCTGCTTGGGCTAAGAAAGATTGGGTAAGGCAATTCCCTGAGGCATTCTAGTGGCAGAGTAGTCCCCAGGCCTTGGCATTCCAAAGGCCTACACCCTTTTCTGACATCTTCCTTTACTCCCAGTAATGGCTGTGTTACATTTTAGCAAGCCAGGTATTATTTCTTTTTCTGGAGTTTTAAAATTGGTTCATTTTAATAAAATTGTCAAATTTACTTGTGTAGAGTTGTTCATGGTATTTTTCTATTATCTTTTTTGATATTATCTTTTAAGATATTACTTAGATGTTAATTAAATCCTTCAGCTACAATATTTCTTTTTTGATACTATCTTTTTTATATAGAGAGAGTATGAGTGATCCTGTTTTATTTCTGGTGTTGGTATCTTCTCACTTTTGTTCTCTGTCAGTCTTGCTCAAAGTTTGCCAATTATTGATTTGTTCAAAGTATCAACTATTATTTTCATTAATTTTCTTACTGTGTTTTGTTTTCAATTTCATTGATACCTGTTTTTATTTCCTTCCTTCTGGTTGTTTTGGGTTTATTTTGGTTTTCTTTTTCTAGGTTCTGGAAGTGAGGGTTTAAATTATTGATTTGAGACTTTTCTTCTTTCCAATGTATAATTTTAGTGCTATAAATTTTTCTCAACACTGCTTTAGCTGTGTCTCTCAAGTTTTGATTTATTTTTTTGTATTAATTCTGTTCAGTGGGGTTTTCAATTTATGTTGAGATTTGCTTTGAAAACAATAAATTTTTAGAACTTTGTTGTCTAGTTTCTAAGTTTTCTAGTTTTGAAGAGTTTAACTATTACGTGTATTAGTATTCATGTCTTTGAGACAGGGTTTGATTGCTTTGTTTTGTTTTGTTTTTTGTTTTTGTTTGCTTATTTGTTTTTCTCTTGCCTCTATCTATTGGCATTTTTGGGTAACCAGTTCTCTTAGCTCTAAATCTGGAATATATGACAAGACAAAAAGAAAACTAGTGGAAACTATTTCTTGGGGCCCAAGGTCCCTAACTGGTCTGCTTTCTCTCCCCCTTTCAGGGTCTTTTATGTCTACATTATAAATAACATTTATGGTTTTTAATTTTATTTAGTTTTTTAATTGTTTTAACAGCAAGTGGAATAAAAAAACTACACCCACTACTCCATTTTCCTGGAACAGAAATACTTCTGTAATATTGTTTTGAAAGTGATACTCTTTAGTATCTGTGTTATTCCAGGGACTAATTACAGAACAGGCTGAAAATAATAAATTCACTAAAAAAAACATGCTTTATTGTTAGATTAACTATAATAAGTAGTGGAAATGTGACCACTTTGACTTTTTTATTATTTTAACAGCTGTTACTTCTCAAGACATGTGACTAGAACAAGCAAACAA
The DNA here is from genome assembly GCA_004023965.1 of Spilogale gracilis. Lineage (NCBI taxonomy): Eukaryota > Metazoa > Chordata > Mammalia > Carnivora > Mephitidae > Spilogale > Spilogale gracilis. Next base: position 4,630 of record PITA01012463.1, on the reverse strand, counting down.
AGATAACATTTATTCTAAAATACTAGACTTATTCCAGCTAATCATATAAAGGTTCTGTTAATTTTTTGATAAGGTAATTATCCTTATATATATTATGGCATTTCTCTCATGCATTTTATATCTTCTCTCTCATGGGATGTTTTTTATCCTTCTGGTTTAGTATCATTTTGTTAACAATTATGTCTTTTAATACTAGTTATTTAAATGAACAGATTTATGGCTTATTGCTTTCTCTGGTCTCTGTGTATCTATAATCAGCATCTTGCCATGGACGTCTTTTTCTTATAGAGGAAGAATGATATGGGCTTTAGAATCAATATGATTGGGGATTAGAATTCTTGCTCATAATATGTATTGTGTAAACTTCAGCAAATCATTAGTTTTTCTGAGCTTCTTGCCTCATGTAAAATTCCAGTAATAATAACATTATATTATATGGTATAAAAAAACTTTTTGTAAAAGCACTGAACCAGTGCCAACAACACACTAGATGCTATATAAATGTTAGTTTTCTTCTTTTTTCTCTCATAACTTATTAAATAAATGTAAGTAAATGAAAAGTAGCTTTCTTATATATATATAGGTTTTAGGTTAATAAACCTCCCTATTTTTCCACCTCATCATTTTGTTACCCTTAAAACACACTGGAAGATCCCTACACTTCTATTTTGTTTTCTATTATTAGTTCCTGTATTTCATCCCAAATTTCTTCTCTTTCTTATAACAACTCGATATCTAATTTATCTAAAACCTCTTTCTACTTACTTCTACTTACCTACCTAGATAGGAAGATATTACTTAGGTGTTAATTAAATCCTTCAGCTATAATATTTTTATACATTGTATACAAAGACAGTAATGTGTGATAGAGTAGAAGGAACAAGAGATTTAAAGGATTAAAAATTCTATGTATATTATACTTTGTCATAAAAAAGATAGCACTAAAACTGAAGAGATCAAAACTTATCAGTGGTTCTCTTTTTAAACTTTCTACTGTATTAGATGGGAGAGAAAAAGGAAAGTTGTTAATATTTCAACATAGAACATTAGAGATTATCAAAATAATGTTTTATAACAATGAATATTTATGCAAAAGTATTTTTGTTGAATATTAGTAAAATTATACATTCTTTCCACACATAGGGTATATGTTCATCTGTGTATAAGTATGAGAATTAAGTAAATTAAATTCACAAATAAGAGTGATGTCTTCCATTAATGACAACTAGTCATCAGAACTCTGGTGCCCAAGGACTATTTTATAAAATTTAAAGATATTTTTGATGGCAGGACAAAAAAAACAACAACACAAAACAAAATAAAAACTGGCACTTGGATAGATGAAAGGCAGCATACTTGATACTTACATTTCTAAACAAGGGAAAGCTGTCAGGCAGGGCCAAACAAAGTTGTGCAGGGACAGGATAACAGCAAGCTGGAGTTATGGGGATAAGTCCACGTATGCAAATGGGATGAGGTTAACTAGATTTCTTGAGCTCCCTGTCAACTGGTTAATTTGAATTTCTTGGGCTGTAGGGCATAGGGACTGTCCCTAGTTGTCTGATAGCAGCCTTGGGGTGATTAAGGCAGGCAGGTGCACAGTGACCTGTAGTATGATAAAGAAGTGGTTAGAATGAATAAGTCATGGAAATAAAAGAGTCAGCATAAGGAATATAGTCAATGATATTGTAATAGCTTTGTATGGTGACATATGGCAGCTACACTTGTGATGAGCATAGCATAATATATAACCTTGTCCAATCACTGTTGTACACCTGAAAGTAACGTAACATTGTGTCAACTATATTAAATTAAAAAATTAAAAACAAACAAAAAAAGGGAGTGGTTGGGTATATACTCAATCAGCTGCTCAAGAAGGGAAACTGACCTGCCTCTAGCCTTAAGGACAGAATTAAACAAACAAATAAATCTATCTATCTATTTATTTATTTATTTATTTATTTATTTACAGAGACCTGTCTGGTTCAATAGCAGGGAATGATTTCCAGTTATTTATTGTGCTTTCCAGTTGAAAGTACTATTGTATACATGATAATATTCAGTAGAGCTGACTATTATAAATAACATTTTGGGCTTATTTATCTATTTATTTATTTATTTTTACTCATTGTTGCTTGGACTTTGTGTGACAATATATTTTTATATACTGGTAAAAGATCAAGTTTAATTTCTCCTCTTTCTCCAAGATTACCAGAAATATAGTAGTCACAGCTTAAATAGGAAACTTAGTTATAAAGAAAGCTTTTGATGAAATCAGGTATGCTCTGAAGGACATTAACAATAAAATTGAAAGTAGATCAAAATATTTTATTACTTGAATGTTTCTAATTGTCACACTCCTCCTTGACTCTTGCTAAATTTTGACAGTTCTTCAATGACTAGTTTCCACCTATGAGAACCTCCTGAAATGCTAAGTTTGAATTTTGACAAGACTTACTTGTTTTGCTTGTTTTGCATTGAGGATCTGGAAAATAAAGTTAAATGAAAAGCTTTCCAACTGCTACTCTCTTATCTGTGTTATTAAAATGGCTGTATTTTAGAAAAGATGGTCTGGTCACTTCAGTAGTCTTCATGCACAAATCTATTGACCATATAGTAAGAATATATACAGTTGATTGACGTGCTGGTCAGAGAAAGCAGATTGACTGTGCAGGTGTCCAAAGCACTGGTGGTTGCAGGTGTGGCTTTTAATTATGTCTCTAAAATTTTGGATTGACCTTGCATTTCAGGTACTATTTTTTTTTTCAGTTATGAAGTCCATAAAGCTTTGTATTGACTACTCATTGTTGAAATACCTCATATGAAGTTGTGAAGGTCAAAACTACTGGTGTGGGCCAAAATTGTGTGCAGCTGCCTAAATGAAATTTCTTTATATAATTGTGAAGGATATGGCATGTAAGATATAAGGAAAAGGGATTAAAAATGCTAAGAAAATGTTGAGAATAATGCTAGTATTTCTTTCTTTCTGCTCAGCTTTTCATTGCTCTTTGCCTTCCTACAACCTATTTCCTAATAAATGATGATGATGATGATGATAACAATGGTAATGCATTAAAATGAAAAAGTATATAATCCTGTATAACAGCATATTAGTTATCAGGTGGATTAAATATAGAATTTATATAGAGAGTTTCTATTGACTTCAGGAGACAGATAAAATGGATTTCTCTACAGTGGTACAGAAATCTGATATTATGCTAAAAAGGAAAGTCTGTACTATACCATTGCAAATTTTCTTCATTATTTTGTCCAGGGAATTAGGTGTTTGTTTGTTTGTTTGTTTTTTTAAAGAATTAGATTTTTCTGATGTAAAGCCCAATGCTGGAGAAAGCTACACTGAGGATCACTTCTGCTGAAGGAATAAGATGAGTTTATGGAAAAATAAGAAACTCTATTAAAGGATTTATCTGCAGTGTGCAGTGTCTGATATTTAAAACTTTATAGTTGATATTCATATAATATACATTAGTCATACAAAATGTAGATGTACTAAACAAAAAATGTAGAATTAAATACATCATTTTGTCCCAAATATAATAAAGATATACAAACTAATTATTAGTCCTTATATGTAATACTTTCTAAGCATCTATATCTTTTATTTTTGATTTTCAAAACTATATTAATTTCTAGGGAGAACTAATGCCTATTCCTTTCTTCTCCTACAAGTCATGAAATGTGACCACATGATTAAGGGACTGTCTATGCAAAATTGTAATGTTAATGAATAGGACTCTTTCTCACTAAGTTATAGATGTCCCTGGTTGCTTTAGCCTGAATCTTTTCTCAATATACTTACATAATGATTCAGTTAGGAACCTGTTCAAATTGGATAAACTTTTTTTACTTTGCTGTCCAGTTAAAGATCTTGAAGGAGGGGCGCCTGGATGGCTCTATTGGTTGAGCGGCCACCTTCAGCTCAGGTCATGGTCTCAGGGTCCTGGGATCAAGCCCCACATTGGGCTTCCTGCTCAGTGGGGAATCTGCTTCTCCCTCTCCTGCTTCCCCTGCTTGTGTTCTCTCTCTCGCTGTCTATCTCTCTGTCAGATAAATAAATAAAATGTTTTTTAAAAAAACCTTGAAGGGGAAAAGTTGTCGCGGCCGGAGGAGCCAGCCTCGGCAGAGATGTGAGTCCCGAACCGCGGGATGTCTGGCGGGCGAAATAATAATGACTCGGACAGGGGAATCTAATGCAAGCTGACAGACCCGAGGTCAGTCAGGAGAGAGTTATGAAGCAGGCTCAGCCTCACGCTCTGGCTTTTTAGCATTGGCTCTCTAGCTCTAGCTCTCTAGCTCTGGCTTTGGCCCTCTTGCTCTATTTCTCTCTCCTCTTCTGTCTCTCTACTCTCTGGCTGCTTTTCTTTCTGCTGCTTTCTTTGCTTCTCTGTTTCTGTCTCTCTTTGCAGGCTCTCTTGCTGTTTGCAGGCTCTCTCTGTTTTCCAGCTCTCTTGCTCTCTCCTCTAAGGCTCTCTTGCTGCCTCCTCGCAGGCTCTCTGTTTCTTGCTGCTCTCCTTGAAGGCTCTCTTGCTGCCTCCTCACAGGCTCTCTGCCTTTGTCTCTCTTGACTGACAGGGGCCCCAGTCTTTTATTATTTAAAAGTGAGGAAGTT
>PITA01012462.1:0-53667 GCA_004023965.1 Spilogale gracilis | reverse complement strand
GACTGGGCCGAAAACGCTTCTGCAGGCTGCCTGACATCCCGCGTTAAGCAAAGGGAACGCATCTGGTTGGTTTCTGGAGAGCAGGGATCTTTGGTGGCTGAAGACCACACATCCTGGCAATTTCAAGAGCTGGGAGAGGCAGCCGTGGTAGGGGGTTCGCCTGGATGGAAAGGTGAGGGGGGGCTGTTGGGATGTGGGTGAGGCTGGAGACGCTGACGGCCAGCCCCGGCTGGGTGAGAGAGGTCCCTGTCCCGCCCGTCTTCGTCTCAGGCGGGGCGAGCTGCTCTCCCTGCAGCGGAGTGGGACAGTCTCTTTGCTCCAGGGACGCCGCAGGTGTCATGGAGCAGGTAGGGGTGGGAGGGATAAATAGGGCCAGATATACCATCTGGACTCGCTGCCAAGTCCCCTCATTTGTTCCTTCGTGTCAGCAATGAGCATTTATTAAGTACCTATGGTGTACAAGGCACTGGACAGATAGCAGTGAATAATGACAGGGGCCTGGCCTAAAGGACCTTAAGGATAGCTGAAGAGACAATTTCAGGGGGGCCACAAAGATTGTAGCAAGTAGCTCTGGACACGCCCCTCCCTGGCAAGCCAGCTTCTCAGCCCCCAGGCATATACCCCAAATCCATGCGTCCGTATGTTAGAAAAATACTCAGCACCTGTAGCTGGGATACTCACCCCTTGTCTGTCAGTGGGAGAATGGAGGCACAGACGATGGGCTGCTCCCATGACGGAGCCCCTTACAGCGGTGTGGTGAGCGATCTGTAGCTACGCACGAGAACACAGGTGAATCACACGAATATAACCTTGACTGCATAGAGTAGGACACTCGAGGAAACACCCCATCCGGTTCCATTTTATAAAAATCAAGAAGAGGCAAAACAAATGTGTGGGGTCCCAGGCTGGGTAAGGGGCACCCTTGGGGAGTGTTAAGCAGAATGAGGTCTATGGGGGGGGTTGAGGTCTCTAGGGTGTGGGCTGTAATCTCTTTCTTAATCTGGGAGCCAGGTACATGGGTGTGTTGACTTTGCGTACATCCTTTGAGCTACACATTATGGTGCACGCCCAGATGTGTACCTTTTCATGCTTTTGTATGTTGTGTTTCCATTTGCATATTTTACTAAAGGAAGAACAGATCATGGAAAATGTTCAGCAGTGTGGTGAACTGAGCTGGTGTAGATGCACCTGTCTTCCAATACAAACACAGAATTCCAGATCCAAGGTAATAATAAAATAATAGACATGGTGATGAAAATGCTCCTAGCATGACTGGAGAAGAAAAAAACCACAAAAACAAAAAACCCGAAAAAACCTGCTGGAATCTGGAAACAAAGACAGAGACTGAAGCCAGAGCCATATGAGTCGATGACATAAAAATAGTCCATCAGGGTCAGAGCAGGTAGGAGCCCCTGGCCCTGGGGTCTGGGGTCCTAAAACACCCCAGGGGACCAGAGATGCAACAGAGTAAAAGGTTCTGAAAAACTATACTCACTTCCCATCTGCTCCTGATCTTGGAGAAGTGCTCCTGGATCACACAGACTCAAATTCATCCTCTCCCTAGCCCAACGCAGCAGGTAGGAACCTGGTTGTATGGGACTTTAGGTAGGAGTGCAAAGAGGTCCAAAAGGAGAAGAAAACTTCCCCCAAAGAACTTGAGATCTTCTCCTGCCTCGTGTGTGGGTGTAGGGTACAAATGTCCATTCTCTGTACGGTGTGAGGACCAAACATGAAATGAATTGCAGTCCCTTGGGCCACAGGAAATAGGAAGCCTGAAAGCACTCATTGTAGATCCTAGTGTACAGCAGGGGACCCTGAGATGCCCCAGAGCAGCTGGTTCTGCCACAGAGGAGCTCACAACAAAAAGTACAGATGAGCAGAGGAAACAGATCAGCCCAGGAGACGCCAGCAGTAAGAGCACTTAATAAAAAATTGGTAGCTGGAGAACTCAAACATAGAGCAATCGGAAAAAAGATTTAAAAAGTAGCATTATTGAAAGCGATTAAAAACACAAAGGCATCCAAGAAAACATAATGAAAAAGAGAATGTCATAAAGGCAAATTTGGGAGAACCAAAGGGTATTTTTTCAAAATAGAGATTCTTTCTCTCCTCCCCCCCCCGCCCCTCCTAAAACAAAACAATAACTCAATGGATAAAACCAACAGCAGATCACAAAAGGCAAGACAGAAATAGTGAATAGGAGGGTATGTTTTAATAAAACCATCCTAGATGAAGCAAAGAAATAAAGAGACGGGCGGGGCACAGGAAAAGTAAATGAGACAAAAGTAGAAGAGAGCGAGTGAGTTCAACAGGAGGGTGATAGAACTTCCAATCAATGGAAATGATAAGGGCGGGGGGCAGGGAGCATAAGTCAAAGAGATAAAGGCAGAATGGTGAAAGGCTGTGTTTTCAGATTGAAGAATCACACAGGGTACCCCCACTCAACAAATACATGAATGTGTAAATGCATGACTATCTTTATTTAGACACATTACACTACGATCACATTACACCAAAGGCAGAGAAAGAAAACCATAAAAGCCGCCAGACAAATGAGACAAATGACCTTCAAAGGAACAAGGATCAGACTGACAGCAGACTTCTCTTTGGTACCACTCGATACCAGGAGGCCATAAATAACATTCCACAGTGCCCAGTGCCCTATAACTGTCAAGCTTATGTTTTCTATTTTTTTTTACATTAAAAAATTATTGAAGAGTATGGGCTAAATATAGACACATTCAAACAAAAATGGAGAGAGCTTACTTCTCAGAGGCACTCACTGTGTTATCAAAGAAGGGAAGGGAGAGATAGAATGGACCAAGCAATGGTGAGAAGAGGAATTAGTAAATATATTAAAAAAATCCAAATGGACATAGAGAATACAAAGATATAATATATTTATCTTTTAGGAGAATTTGAAAAAGAGGAAATGAAATATATTATAAATTATATTTAATGATTTACATAATTTATATAATCTTAAATGATATGTAATAGTTCGTTTTGGAAGAAGGGAGGGGTTTGGCGTTCTAAATGCCTTCTATTGAAGGGGGATTAGGGTACTGATTAGTCTTAGAATTTCAGGCTAGTTTGCATGTTAAAAATGTATAGGTTACCACCAAGAGAATAAAAAAAAAGATCTCTGAATCAGTAAACTGAAATACGAAGGACATGGGAGAGATTATAAAGAAAACGTCTCACAATAGAATGCGAGTAAGGAGAAGCAGAAACAAGTCAAAATGTATCAGAAATCTCGGGGCGCCTGGGTGGCTCATCTACGAGCTTCTGCCTTCGGCTCAGGTCATGATGCCAGGGTCCTGGGATCGAGTCCCGCATCGGGCTCCCTGCTCCACGGGAAGCCTGCTTCTCCTTCTCCCGCTCCCCCTGCTTGTGTTCCCTCTCTGGCTGTGTTTCTTTCCGTCAAATAAATAAAATCTTAAAAAAAAAAAAAGACTCACATAAGGCAAAAAGAAACTAGTCATCAAAAGTAAAAGATGTAAAAAGATAAACCAGATAAATGGTCACCTAAAACAACAACAGCATACCACCCATTGGTAGCAATGCTAATATCAGAGAAATTATTAGGGATGAAGAGAGGCATTGTATCAAGTTAGGAGGCAAGAAGAGCCAGCAAGATAACAATTTTGGATTTATATGTGCCTTACAACAAAATCTCAAAAAATAGTTTAAGGAATTGACTGCTTGACAAGGAGTTGACTGAAGACAAGAGACAAATCTGCAAACATAATGAGTAGTGGTGAGCATGGGTCTTGGAAATGGAGAGACTGAGAAGACAAAAAACTTGGTAAGGACCTAGGGGATTCGAATGACAAAATGGGCTAAGTTGACATCGACAATCACTTGCCCTCAAATGATTAGCGAATACAAAAAGTCTCACCCTGTGTCAGAGTCTGTATCTCGTTCTTGGACCATAACGGGGAACAAAAAAGTTAGCCACCTTTCTCCTCACCATGTATTTCGAGTTAAAACACTTCGAAGACAAAGAAGGCATTATAATGGAATTTACCAAGTATTTAGTCCTGAATGACAACAACAACAACAAAAAACCAGCAAAAATGATGCAAAGCAGCTATCGCAGTGCTTAGTGGTGGATACATAGACTCGCCACCAAGGAAGAAAGACTGAGAAATAATGAGCAGAAGGCTTGACTGGAGAAGTTAGAATAAAGAATAGCAGGCTTAACCCTTCAATGCTTTCCTACTGCAGTGAGTAAACTTCGAACTCCTACCGTGGCCTGTGAGTTCTGGATGGTGTTCACCTCTTCCACTTCACCTACATCTCCTCTCACTGCCCCTGGCAGGTGCGCATATGCACACACACACACACACACACACACACACACGCACGCACTCCAGCCACACCAGCTTCCTTCCTGTTTCTCCCACATACCATCACTGCCACGCCTCAGGACATTTGCACCTGCTGCTACATCTTCCTGGGACTCCTCTCTCAACTGCCACACACACATCTTTCCAAGTGGCTGACACTTCCTCCAGCCTCGGAGAAGTCTTCCTGGGTCCCCTACTGCAGGTCTTCCTCTGTCCTCACTGTAACATTGATCACCGGTATTACTTTGTTTAGTTGTGTCTTTCCTTTCCTCTCAGCTGGACCCTCGGCTCCAGGAGAACAAAACCTTAAGTCTTGTTCGTGGCTGTATTCCCAGTGCCTGGGAATGGTCAAGTGACCATCTGTCCTGGTTTTCCCAGGAATGTCCAGATTCTAGCCCTGAAAGTCCTATGTTCTGGGAAACCACTAAATCTCAGACCAAGTGGAATGGCTAGCCACCCTCATTGTTCTTTAACAATGTATGTATTTTTGAATGAAGATGGCCTCATTAAATTTCAATTATCTGGTCTAAGAAAATAACCACTATCATTTAAATAGAGCTTGACATTTTACTAAGCCCCCTTTACATATACGATCTTATTTAAATTAGTTCTTGGGATAACCCACAAAGTATGTGCTCTAATTCCCACGCACTGTGGGATCTACTGACCCGGGGGCAGGGGGCTCTCACCTGTGCCCAGGTAGCCAGTCCAGCAGGGGCTCTGTCCCAGGTGCTCCTCCTCCCCGCTTGTTGCTGAACCTTACCGGAAACAGGCTTCCTATGACTTTCTCATTTTGTAAAAGCTGTGTCAGCCAAGAAATCACAACAAGGGAGGGACAAAGGCCAGGCAAATTGCTTTATTAACTGAGCTAAAAGGCCCAGTAGGTAAGAGCCTTGCTAACCTATCAGGTAATTAGCCACCCTGGAAGCCTCCTTTGTCCAAGGTCTCTGAGAAGAGAAACCCTCCTTTGTCGCAGGTAAGCAGCCCATTTTCCAATCAGTGCCTAATTGTCTGATCACACATCCACCGGGAGAGAGAGCTGCGGGGAGGGGAGGTGAGTGCAGACACAAAGTCCCCAGGTATCTGGTCACCTGGGTCCGTGGGGATTGAGTGGGGGTCCCGGGCTGGGTGTTCACAACTGTTTGCAGGCAGGGTGGAGAGAGAGGGATTTCGAGGATGCCACTCCTTGGTCACACCTCCCTCTGGCTCCCCATGGCCTTTGGCAACATATAGACCAGCCCTTTTCCCTTGTCAATGTGCTTTCCCAGGGGATCTTGTGAAAACGCGGATTCTGCTGCCTGGGGCGGGGCCACGATTCTGCATTTTCAGCATGTTCCCAGCTGACAGGGATCCTGCTGGCCTGTGGACCACATTTGAAGCAGCAAAGTTTGGAAACTTCCCTGGGCTGATGTGGCGGCTGGGGCAGAATGCAGACTCCGGCCACCTCTTACCTCCTGGCTCGGAAGCCCCCTCCTCCCGGCATCTTGGGCTGCCAGGCGGCCCTTCGTTCGTGAAGCCATCGCAATGTAGATGGTGCTGTGTCATAAACAGACCTGGGCTCCTCCTGCAGGCCACCTGGGACCCGGCCATTGGTTCAGGGCTCAGCAGAGGGCACCCATCTGTGCCCTGTGCTCGGCCACTACAGCCACATGTCTCTTCACCGAGGTCACCCTCACTTTTCTCATTATTCAAGCGGACACAAAAATAGGCAACCCACGGCACTGACCCACCAGCTGGGGTACCAATGACGTCATGCTACACCTTCCTCTCTTCTTACCCACGTTGGTACGGAGGTAGGACTTACACAGAGCGCAAGGCACGGATTGCTTGATGCCAATGACATCTGTGTATTCCTGTCTTCACCATCTCGGGTTGCCATCAGAACCCACAGCTTAAACAAGGAAATTGATTTTCCTAAAGATCTGAAGTCTAGAAGCCCAAGATCAAGGTGCTGGCTGATTTAGTTCCTGGTAAGAACTCTCTTCCTGGCTTATAGCTGGCTGCCTTCTCACTGTGTCCTCATGTGGCCTCTACTTAGTGCACATGCCCGGAAAGAGACAGAGAGAGAGACAGAGAGAGGCAAAGAGACAGCGAGAGACAGAGAGAGACAAAGAGACACACAGAGAGAGACAGAGGTAAAGATGAAAAGTGACAGAGAGAAAGAAAGAGACGGAGACACAGAGAGAGGGAGAGAGAGGCAGAGACATACAGAGAGAGAACTCTCTGGGATCTCTTCTTATGAAGACACAATCTTGTCATGACCTCATTTAAGCCCAGTGAGGTCCCGAAGGCCTTATTTCCAATCACAGCGGTGCTGGGGACTCATCATACATCCTCGGGGAGCCACGATCCAATCCACAGCAGAGCCCACACAGCCTCCGCCAGATAAAGACAAGAATATTCCGGAGCTTTGGCAGTTTCCTCGATGCCCCTATATGTCTTGGTCAACATTCCTCCTCCCAAAGGAAATCATCTTCTAAACTCCTATCATCGTAGATTAGCTTTGCCAGTTCTTGAGTTTTGTATAAATAAAACCAACCGCTCCACACTCTCTTGTGTAGGTCTGGATTCTTCCCATCCGCATTCCATGTTGTCCCACGGTTCTCTTCCTGCTTCTCTTCTTGCTGCTGCTTCTGGTTCTTGTACTTTATTTTTCTGAGTCGTGTTTCAGTATATGGCTCAATCAGAGCTTATTTTCTTCCATCTCCCAGTGGGAACTTGAGTCAGTTTCAATTTTAGGCTATAATGTTTATACTTACTATGTTCCTGAACACAAATATTCTGATAGATCCTTTGGTGAAAACACATTTTTTTCTGTACATGTACATGCACAGCGGCCCAGACATGAAATTCCTGGGTCACCGTCTACCTTCGTGGCCACCACTGAACCGTCTTCCTGAGCGAGCCACGGTGCTCTCTGACCAGCGATCACGATGCTCCCAGTTGCCGTGTCTTTCCTGACACTTGCTGGTATCAGGACTTTGGCCATTCTGGAGGTGATGAGCTGATGTCACAGTGCAGTTCATTCCCATTTACTTCCTTTTGAATATTGAGTTCCTGTGGAATCGTGAAAGGAAATGAGTCTGGCCTCCTTTTTCGTATCAGGAGCCCCCTTCCCACTTGCTCCTAGCAATGGCTGTCCGTCACCTTAACCGGGGGACCATGGTGGGACTCTTCTATGATCACTTACTATGTTCACTTAGGGAAGTGGCTGGTAAGCTCTTTCAATGAGAATAAAATAAATTTAAGATCTGTGCCACCAAGTGTCTCATTGCACGTATTTACACTAGAGGGGTGGTCTCTTGATTAGAGATTGTGGATTAAAGCTTTGAAAGGTGGGTGAGAGGCCTGGATTCGGGCAATGCCCTAGAGCAGCCGGCTGCAGAATTGACCCCGAGGCACCGGGTGGGATGCTGGGAGGAGATGAGGGCACATGGGCTTAGGGCTGTGGTGTTTGGGGAGTTAGGTCCGTGTTTGGAGATGATGACGCAAGGAGAGGGGACAAGAGGAATAATAACCTCATCTCGGCCTCCAGCTAGTATTGCTGGCCCCCTGCTTGTTGGGGAAGATGAAAAGGAACCAGGGGGCGGGGCAGAAGTGCAGTCATAAGGCTGAGTTGGGACATGTGCAGCTTGAGGGGTCTTAAGCTGTCCAAGTCGGGGCGTTCCTATGGGCTCAACCATGTCCCTCCAAATTTAAAAATACTGAAGTCCTAATCTCCTGGGCCTCAGAATGAGACTGTATTTGGAGATGGGTTTTTTAAAGTGGTGATAATTTTAAAGGAGCCTATTAGACCAGACCCTGCTTTGATCTGACTGGTGTCCTCATAAGAGAATTTGGACACGCAGAGACATGAGGGGAAATTGCACAGAGGAAGGATGGACACAGTGAGAAGATGGCCACCTGCAAACTAAGAGACAGCCCCAAACAGCCCACAACCTTGGTCTTGGGCTTCCAACCTCCAGAACTGGGAGACAGTCCATTTGTGTCGTTCAAGACATTCCAGTTGGCTGTACTTTGTTCTAGAAGCCTGAGCGAACCCATGTAGACACCAGGGAGGCCACAGCCCTGACTCAGGGATGCTGTGTCTGACAAGGGGTAGAAGCAGCAGATGGGACCCGGCAGGCCTCCCCCACTCCTCCCCATCACTCTGAACCCAGCCCACAACACCTGCCCAGCCCTCGGAGCTGCCAGAAGGCGTCCAGGGAGGCAGTCCTGGAGACTTATGAAAGGAGCAGTCTGTAGTTGGAGACCTCACTCCGAGGCACCTCGCTGCCCGCGTCACCCTTCAGTGCCTCCGATGTGAAAGTACACTCACCTCCCAGGGCCCACGTCTGCACTCTTCACAGAACCCATGATTGCATCTCATGAATATTTGCTGAGCTGCTCAGATATGCCATGGAGAGAACAAATAATAAAGAAGGGAGACAGAGAGACAGAGAGAGAGAGCGCACGCGCGTGAGAAGACCCCCCTACCCCGGCATTTGCATCTCCCCCAGACAGGACAGAGTCAAGGATGCTGGTACGAGGGGGATCTGGTTTGAGAGCGTGAGCTTTTCCAGGGAGATAAAGGGGAAAAGCTTCCTGTATAATGAGATTGACTCTGAAATTGAACATGCTAGGCGGTTCAGACTCCCCCGCTGTGCGTTTATTCCCAAGGCTCTAACATTAAGACATCGTACATTCAAGCTGGGAGCATTCAATTAGGTTTTCTGTTATTAATCAGTCAATTAAGTCCCAATCTCTGGGATATACATTTTCACTCTTAAAGAGGTGAGAAGCGTGCCGGGCCCCCAGTCTGGCTTGGAATGCTAGTCTGGCGTGGAGGGAGAGGCCAGGGACCTAGGGATGCCTGCTGAAAGAGGAGAGAGAGTGGGGTCTATGGACGGTGTGGGTGTTTGGTTTCTAGAAGGTTCTCAGAGGGGGACAGTTTCGGGTTTTCTTGTGGGGGAAATGCCAACTAGAGACCAGGCAGAAGAAGGATATCTGGCAGACTTCGGAAGGAGGAAAATACAACTTTGCCTACCTGAGCCTCGGTGTTCCCATCTGTAAAATTGGAAATTCTTACCCCTATTTTTTTTTAAGATTTACTGATTTATTTGGGGGTGGGGGAGGGACAGAGGGAGAAGGAGAATCTCAAGCAGACTCCCCATTAAGCACGGACCCTATCCCAGGGCTTGATCTCATTACTTTGAAGTCATGACCTGAGCAGGGACCAAGAGTCGGATACTTAACTCACTGAGACACCCAGGCATGCCTGTTACCCCTCGTCCTGATTTCTTCCTCTTTCATGAGATTCGAGGTCAAGAGGATAATGGATATGCGGACCTTTTCGTAGGCTAGCCCATGCTGGAGAGGGCGTAAAAACATAGTGGTCATAACAGACAGAATAATGACATTTATGAATGAATAAATTGAGTACAGAGATAGTACCCTTGAACATGCAATATCATTACGTAGACTGAGTGGCTAATAAGTGCATGTATTTCATGTATTAATTTCTTTGGATGGTTCCAAACACACAAAGGGAAGAGAATAGTATTTTTACCCCAGATAATACTTCAAAGCCCGCTAAGAGATGGTCCCGCAGATTCACAGCATGCCAGGATACGATCAGACTCTAATAATTGGACAAGATTGAGGGAGGAGAGGAGGATAAAGAGAGGGTCCTAAAATCTTTTCGTTATGAACTCAAATTTTATTTATATTCATAATGAGTATCAAGCAGAAGAAAGCTGTCAATCTGTCAATGACAGCGGGTCCTTAAAGGAAAGAGATAAGAACGGCTAATAATTAGTACATAAATCAATGGCAAGGAAGTGTTTGGATTTGTGATTAGCATACAAGTAATTTGTTGTTTGACATTTTTGAAATTAAGTGTTGGTGTAATTAGCACATAAATCATTTGCACATGGGTGTTCCTGAAGTGTCTGGTGTGTAATTAGACATAAATCATTTGTATTTGGGGGTTTCTAAGGTGTTTAGTATAACATTAGCACATAAATCCTTTGTGTGTTAGTGTTTTAAAAGTGTTTGTTGTGTAATTAGCACATGAATTATTTGCAAAGACGCATTTCAAATTATTTGCTGTGTAATTAGCATGAAAATCATCACTGGTGTACAGCATCTTCTAAAATACTTAGTGGGCAGTGAGCGCATATTTAGTTTGTAAATGAGGGTCTCTAAAGTGTCTTTTGTAATTAGCACATATCCCCTTGTTGAAGTTGTTTGACTTGTACTTAGCACACAGATCATTTTGTGAATGAGCTCTCCTGAGTGATTTATAATTTGCATGGAAATCATTTATCAATGGGTGTTTCTAGAGTACTTGATTTATAATTAACATATATGCAATTTGTAGATGGGTCTTTAATAACTGCTTGAAAAAGTTCTTCCTCTCTAAAGAGATACTCTTTTATCCTGTTTACATTTGCTGGGCAAGCCTAATTGCACTTGTAGAAAGAAAGAATTTATCTGTGGCAGAATTTTTATGCCTTCTCACTCACTGAAAGTTCAGAATGAATATCTCTGTTCTCAAAATGCTTCATGAGCGTCTGCTGTTGGTTTGCATGAGACTAAAAGCCTGGTGCCTTCCTAGAGATTCTGGTATAATCTCAAGGCCCCTTTTATTGAGTTGGAGGTGTCTCGTGTGTTCCAGGAGATCATAAAGTGTCCTGTCTTGGACACAATAGTGAGGGTCTGATGTGAATAATCACAGGCGACTCCAATTTATGGATAAACATCAACTTTATTCTAATAAGAAATCCAATTATCTCAAAAATGAATATGGGGGAAACAGAAAAGGGGTTTAAAATTTTGAGCACCTAGTGAGTTCCAGGAATCATCCAAATTGTACTATGGGAGAAATCTCAATTAATTATAATAACCATTCTGAAAGGGAGTCATGATAGCTTCAGCATTCATCAAAGATGTAACAGAAAGAAACATCCCAGAGTTTAAAAAGTCTTGAGAATGAATCTTTAAAAGCATCACCACATTATACATAACATAAATAAAAAGATGACCATGGCTAGATGAATTCTGGCTTTGAATCTCACAGGTAAACTAAAAATCCTATAAAAAATTTAGACAAGAAAAATTT
Source organism: Spilogale gracilis (assembly GCA_004023965.1). NCBI lineage: Eukaryota > Metazoa > Chordata > Mammalia > Carnivora > Mephitidae > Spilogale > Spilogale gracilis. The sequence goes on along the minus strand of PITA01012462.1, from coordinate 42,213 downwards.
AAACATTCAAAGAATCATTTTACCTTCAAAAGACTAAGATTTCTCCTCTGCAAAAATAAAGTTCCCCAGAAGGGAATAGTAGAAGGATAAAAGTTGTGCCCCAGGAATTTTATACCCAGCCAAACTGTTTTTGGTGTATGAGAGCAACAGGGAAGAAACATTGTTACTCATGTAAAGATTTGAAAGACAAACAAACATATTCCCATCTGCCCTTCTTTTTTTTTTTTTTTGAAAGTTTTATTTAAGTAATCTTGGGGCTTGAACTCATGACCTGAGTTCAAGAGTTGCATGCTCCACCAACTGAGCCAGCCAGGTGCCTCTCATCTGTCCTTCTTGAAAAAAGAAATGTTACTTAGAGCTAGTCCAGCCCACAAATGGACAAATCAAAATTCAGACTAAAAGAATGGCTCAATGATGATCCCAAACCATTTGCACCTAAACCGTTTCTTGGTTTGGATCCAGCCAGAGATCCCATCTGAGTAGTGCAGTCAACAGCGTGGCTTAGCGTGCAGTCTTGGGAAAGAAAGAAAGGAAATACAACTGAGGGAGATTCTCTATGGCTGACTCCTCTCCCGGAACAGGAACAGGTCTGTGGTGGTGCAGAGCCCAGCTGGTTTCCTGAGGTTGGGGGAAAACTCCTCCACCTCAGTTTCTCCACCTACCAGAAAGGCGGAAATACACAAAATAGTTAGGGTACCTCTAGTCACAAGAAACTCCCCCCGTCCAGCATTCAGAAAGGCTTGCAGACTTTGTAATTAAGTCCCCATGCTTTGCCAAATCATTTGTAGTGGGGATCCCCAACCTTCAGTTCATAATCCAGCTGGGAACACCTTATCAGCAATGCCATAATTTGCTTAAGATGTTTCCTTAAATAAATAATCGCGTTTATATATGAAGACATTTATTTTATATCTAACTTAATTTATAGCAATTTTTATGAAATAAAGTAGAATGATAGAATTAAATTATTGATTTTAGAAGATTGATTGATTGATTCCTAGCATGATCGGGGAAGGGCAGAACGAGAGACTCTCAAGCAGACTCCTTGCTGAGCACAGAGCCTGACTTGGGGTTCAATCTCACCACTATGAAATTATGACCGGAGGCAAAAATCAAGATCAGACACTTGAGCTGAGCTGTCCAGGCACCCCATTATAATTAAATTAGTAAAATGAAATCATTTAATGTAATTTTAATATTTTCTTTATAAAACATACTGTTTCCAAAAGCTAATTTATGTGACCACTTGAAAGGGAAAGTCCTCATCACCAGCCATAAGTAGAAGGCAACCACAGAAGGGAACCACAGATATAAAAACAGTGAAAATATTGAATTTTGCCATTAATAGGATATACAGGATAATTTTGTTGTTGTTAGCTTGCATTTATTTTGTCTCTCTTTCTTTTACATTTTAAATGCAGCTTTGAAATGGGATGTAATTTGTAATGAACGATCTTTCACAATGAATCAGGATTCTGATTTTTCTTTTTCTTTCTCACGGGGTATGCAAAGATAACGATGCATTTTACAGTCAAGGTACCCTAGAGTGGGTATACAAGAATACAGTACTGCCATGCCATCATAAGTGGCTGGTCAGATGCTACGTCTTACTTAAAGTTCTGTGTTTGAAGCCTGCTTGATGCTAAAAAGGAAGATTAGCAAGTGCTAGACAGGTGTTAAAGGTGAGATCGTCCCACAAAATCTGGAAGATCGAAAGGGATTTGTGGAAGGCTTCTCTTAGTCCCTGCGTCCACCCGAGCCCCAGAAGCAACTCCTCACATGCTTAGGGAGGCACAGGGATGTCTCGAATTCTTAACCAAGCGTTCTCCCAGCAGACTGTCCTTAGAAGAACGTGCAAAGGTTAGCCAGTGATTGCCCCATCTCAACACCAAGCCAAATTTGCCCAAATGGGAGAGAATTGTCTCCAAGCCTCCAGGAGCAGGGTGTGTCCACATACTTTTAAATAGAACACAACTGGGGCTCGAGTATTTCCTTACTGGTGTCAGCAAAGAAGCCCAGTCTCAAGGAGGCTTTCTGGGCTGTTGCTGGATTGGAGCAGAGCCCTGGACGCTTAGGTCCTCCTTCATCCTATGCTCACAGCTCCCTGGACACATGAATAGCTCATAAAACATAACTAGGGGAGGGACCCCTGGGTGGCTCACTTGGTTAAGCGACTGCCTTAGGCTCAGGTCATGATCCTGGAGTCCTGGGATCGAGCCCCATGTTGGGCTCCCTGCTCAGTGGGAAGCCTGCTTCTCCCTCTCTCACTCCCCCTGCTTGTGTTCCCTCTCTAGCTGTGTTTCTCTCTGTCAAATGAATAAATAAAATCTTAAAAAACAAAAACCATACCCAGTGCATCTCAGACCTTGTCAGCAGTGGTGGTGGAAACACTGTAGTGGGGCGGGGGTGGGGGGGAGGCACGGACTGGGAGAGGGTCTGAAAGCACATGGCCAACTCTCCGTCCACATCAACAAAGCTTCTGAAAGGGGCACACAAGCTACTTCCACTACTCAGTTTTCTAAATCTAAAACTGGCATTGGATGGCCTGAGTCACTGCGCTTTATTTAAATCGAGAGCCATTGGTTGCCCAGCGGTAACGATTAGATGACCTCTAACTGTTAACCTTCGGTCTGGGATCCTTAAGTGACCCTAAGTTAATGTTTCTCTGTTGAGATAGAGACACATAGATATGTACTGAATATACATTGAATATATATATTCAAATTAATATATATTGAATAATTAAATAGAAATTGAATATATGTTCAATAATATATATTGAGTAACTGAATATATACTAAATATATATGATGAATGACTGAATACAATACAGTGATAGTATAAATGAAGAACTGAATAATATTGATGTATTTTCAATTATGCATCTACATATTCATAATCTAAGAGTCTATCACCCACATAAAGGGAGTGAAGCATCAAAAGCAAATCCCACAAAATCTAAGAAACGATGATCTTAGTTGGATTCTGATTATCTCTTCTCTTACCCAAATGTTTCACCATGTGTGTTTATTGATTTTTTAAAAAGGGCAAACATAAGAATTTACAGTATTTACTTACACAAGAATCTTAAGGATTTTTTTTTTTTAAAGTCCATCACCAAAGCTTGGTTACTCCTGGATGACAGGTTTGAGGTGATTTTTATGTTTTCCCCACTTTGTTTTTAAAGATTTTATTTATTTATTTGACAGAGAGAGATCACAAGTAGGCAGAGAGGCAGGCAGAGAGAGAGGAGGAAGCAGGCTCCCCGTCGAGCAGAGAGTCTGATATGGGCCTCGATTCCAGGACCCTGAGATCATGACCTGAGCCGAAGGCAGAAGCTTAACCCACTGAGCTACCCAGGTGCCCTGTTTTCCCCATTTTTTTAAACATATTTCAAAATTTTTGTTCTAAACTACTGAGTCATGTGGTGATGGCAACGATATCCTTATTTTCAAATTATTAACAAATTATTTCAGGTTATTAATAAAAACAGCTGGATTCAGCTTATCTGTAGGCACTTTATCCCAGACTTTACGGTTTTAGGGACAGATTATTTATAGCGTATGGTATACATGTAAGCGTCTGTGTGTCTACCCAGAGATATGTATTGATTTCGTTTGAAAGGGATTGGATAATCTGTGACAGAAAGAATCCCAACTAATACACTATCGTATCTGGATCAGACTGTATTTCATTCCAGCGCTCATGTTCATCCCTAGGTCCCCTCTCAGCCTGAACTAGAAGACCCCTTAATGCAAGCCATTTTTAATGATTTTGCTTCCAAACTGGCTTTCTAAGGAAACAGTCCCAGCAGGTCAACAGTGAGAGCAGCCTAGAGTGAGTATGGGAGGGGATCTCTCCAGATTAAGTTACAGCTGCAGGGGAGACTGGACGGAGCATGTTTTCTAAATAAACCCCGACACAGCCTAACCGAACATCCCTGCTTTATTTCTCCTTGTTAGCTCTGACCTCTCTCCCCTCACCCAGAGTTCTGCCATGCACTGAAGCCTAATTTGTCCAAATAAAACCCGACTGTTTTTGCAAGCCTGGGTGAAAGAGACGTATCTGAATACATATTTAAAGCCAAACATTATCCGCACACAGGCGCGCGTGCACACACACACACACACACACACACAATTGGAATTCTGTTCTTGCTCTATGAGCCTCAATTGAAAAAGACGAGCAGGAGGGGTGATTTTATTTCAGGGCTGATTCCTTGGCTGTGTGGCTTTAGGTAAATTCCTTGCTTTCCTTGAGCTTCTCAAATGGGTCAAAATGATCTACAAGCATTCCCTTCAGGCACTGGCATTTTTGATTATTTATGAGAAATGAGGGGACTCAAAAGCATGCTGGATGTTTTTGGCTGCATGTACATCCTTCATCCTGCCACTTCATTCATTCATCCGTTCATCCATTCATTCATTCGGTCAATCAGTCTGGCCCTTGAGTGAACAGCAAGGTGGTGAGGTAGAAGGACAAGTATAATCCTATAGACCTGTATCCAAATCCCTGTTCTGTAAGCTTGGACAGATCCCACAAAGCCCGAGGTACTCAGTTACCTACTCTGTGAGTAGGTAGACCATCACCCACTAGCATCGGGGAGAGATGATCCATGCAGAGGGCCCTTCAGAGGGTCTGGTACCAAATAAGAGCTGAGATGACATCACTTTCAGAGGCCCTTTTCACATTCTTTCTTTTACCAAAACTTGGCTATACACGGACTTTTGCTCCCAGCCAAGATGAAGTCACAGAGCCTGGATTTACCCACCCATCAGAAACCAAAATAAAAATCAGATGAAACAATAATTTTCAAGACCGTGGACAGCAGCCAACAAAGAATGGTGGTCCCAGAGACAGGGCAAGCCCTATCGGGAAACCCTACAATCACCAATCACCCCAGCTTATTGTTCAGAGAGAGATTCCAGCCGCAGCACAGAGAATGGGAACCCCAGGCAGATTGGGGGTGTTTCTGAGTCCCGGACATGGGGCTGGGTGTTCAGAATGCCACGAAAGTTACAGCTTGCCGTGAAGCAGACCAGACAGGAGAGGGTTGCAAATAAAAAGAGCTACAGAGATTTACAGAAGGTTATCCTTCGATATTTCGTCAAATCCCTATCCGCACATGCTCATGAGGAAATGACCTGAAGAGAGGGCAAGTGGACTGCAGACGCATCCAAGAATAACTCCCATTCACTCAGACAGACCTTGCAGTAGGACATTGCCTTGAGAGTGGGCAATAATTAGTCTCAGACCAAACTCTTCCTGGTTCCCACACGACCAAGCTTACAGGCAAGACCTCAAAGGATCAAACTCTTTCCAAGTAACTTAAGTGCACCCAGGAACAAAGCTTCCACAAAATCTATAGAAATAACAAAAATATCCAGCCATCGCAAGGGCAAAAGTCACAATAGTTGGCCGGTGATCACATATTATCAGGCACGCAAAGAAGTAGGAACATAGAGCCCATAATGGGGAGGGAAATCAATCAGCTGAAACTGACCCTGAAATGACAAGAACATTACGAGGGCTTTTATAATTTTATTTCATATATGCTCAATAACCTAGAGGGGAGAGTGAGCACAGTAAGTGGAAACATGAAAGGCATTCAAAAGAATTCCAGAAATGAAAAGAATACAACATCTGGGATGAAAAATAGAGCAGCTGGCATTAACAGCAGCTTAGACATTGCCATGGAAAATATTAGTGAACACGAAGACACAGAAATTTAAAAAATAGTTAAATACAGAGAAAAAGAGAATTTAAAAATGGAATGGAGCATTACCAAGCTGTGGAGAGACTTCTGGACACCCAATACCCATGCCCGTGGGGGCTCTGAAGGAAGGCAGGGGACAGAAAACCTCTGAAGAAATTAGGACTGAACATCTTCCACAGTAAAGCAGCCCCTTTAAAGTATGGAAAGAAAGTAAAAATGTGTCTACGGTTCTATGTCCAGGGAAAATAGTTTCCAAAACAAAGGGGAATATCTTCTGAAGAAGGGCACATGGAGGCTGAAACAATTTCTCCATGAGAAATGTTAAAGAAGCCCTGTCAGGCAGAGAAAAATCATACCAGAGGGGAATGTGGGCATATCCAGAAATAAAAGAGCACCAGCAGTGGCCATGGCATAGACAAAAATCTTTACAACCTTGGGTTAAGCAAAGCATTTTTGAAATAACACTGAAATCACGATCCCCTAAAAGAAAACATTGGACCTTATAAAAATTAAGAACTGCTCTTTGAAAAACCAATGCTAAGGGAATGTACATTTACACAGACTGAAAGAAAATATTTGCATAAGATGCATCTGAAAAAGTGCTTTAATCCGGCATATGCAAAGAGCTCTCAAAAGTCAATAATAAGAAAACACAAAACCCAATTAAAAAATGGGCTCCTGCTCAAAACCAATGCTACAGTTGCTTCCAAGTCTGGTTAGCAAAATGGACCAGAAAAGTTGTTCAGGCATGTAAGCAGAGTAAGTATACAGATGGCAAATAAGCACATGAAAAGATGCTTGACATAGTTCATCACTAAGAAAATGCAAATTCAAATCACAATGAGATACCGTTGCACACTTATCAGAAAGTCCAACATTTCAAAGGCTGTTTCTAATAGGTGTTGGTGAGGACTGGTTCCAGTCCATGGAGGAACTGGAATTCTCAACTCCTGCTGTTGGGAACAGAAATAGCACAGCCTCTTCAGAAAATGCTTTGCAGATATAAAAATCTTTAAAAACATACCGCTACCAGGTAATCAAGACATTCCACTCTTAGGTTATTTAGCTAAGATAACTGAAAGCGGATGTCCACACAGAGACTACACCAACGTTCACAGTTCAAAACCATCATAGCTCAAACTGGAAGCAATCTAGTTAAACCCTCCCCTGTAGGCTCGTGGATCAACAGACCCTCTTAGACGACGGAATACTACTGAGTAATAAAAAGGAATGAACTATTGATACTTGCTAAACCTTGCACGAATCCCTAGGGCATTATGTCGAATGAAAGAAGCCAGACACAAAAGATTACATGCTGTATGATTCCATTCATACGGAATTCTAGAAGAGGCAAAGGAATCTGTCATGATGGAAAGCAGATCAGGGGTTGCCTGGGAGGGGTGGGGGGGGGCGTGGCGGTGGGAGTGGAGGCTGAAAGCAGAGAGAGACTTAAAGTGGTCCCAGGAGATTTCTGGGGGTAATTGGTACATTCATGATCTCAACGGTGGTGACGGTTTCACGGTGTATACATATGTCAAAATCCATGAAATAAGAAAACATTAAAAGAGTAAACAGAATCACAGACTTGAGCTCCTGGCAAGCTGCACCCACTTGAGCCTGGGGACCACACCAATTCTCCTTCTTCCAAGCATTGGTGGCACGGGAGGCAGTAGGCACAGCCTCGGCTGTTCTCATGGCATAGATCTGAGTTTGAGTCCTCACCCTACCTCATGCTTGCCATGAGAATCAGAACAAGTTACTTAACTTCTTGGAGCCTCAGTTTCCCTTTCTGTAAAGTGGGTATGCAAGCAGACACCCCTATGTTTATTATCACTCTATAATGATCAGTCCACATGTCCAGCCTCGCCCTGGCCGACAGCGGGAGCTCTCTGGGTTCGTCTCATCGACACCCAGGTGAAGAGTGACATCATGTGCCATCTGGCACGGAGCCACTCGCAGGTGACCAGAGGCCACTTTCCAAATCCCAGAGACTCAGTTTCAGCCAGCTGCGGTCCATGGCGGGTGTGTAGGACTAAACAGTGCCGCCTCCCTAGTCACTGCCCACAGCCTGGCACACAGGGGCGCCGCCATGGCTGTCCCTCACTGCCTCCGTCCTTTGGGAAAAGACCCCTTCTCTCCTGGGCTGCCCAGGCTGTCCTGCATCTGAGGCAGGGGCTTGATGAGATGTAGACAGCTGGTGAGGGTTTGGCTTTTAGGAGGAAGAAATGAGAAAATACATGGACAATGCTTGTGGCAAGCATTTAGTAATAAGCTGTCACTTATCAACATGGCGTTTAGGACAGTGAGTTCTTGAGGGCAGCTCTGGGGCTGGCTGTTGCCCTCCACCCCCTTCCCTGTTCCCACCAGGTAAATGCTAAGTGCTGAGCTTCTATTTAGCAAATGAATGGAGGAAGGAAGGAAGGCCTGACTTTACAAAGGGGTTGGGTGTCTGACCATGCTCACCAGGACCCCTAAGGAGGGGCTTAGGGGCAGTGGGAAGGTGGGGGCAGTCATCTGTGCCCCCAGCGCCACCCAGCAAAGTCCTGGGGCTACAAGAACAGGGCGTGGGGGAAGAAAACTGGATCCACAGCAGGAAAGAGAGCGTTGCTTGTATTCTTGTAGCCTAGAATCTCGAATCCTTAATCAAACCTATAATCTAAAATTCAAAAGAGGATTTGCAAAAAACACGGGCTTCTGCATGCTAAACAGAAGCTTGGGCCCCAGTGGAAATGCACCCGTGGTTTTGTTCTATGCAGAGCCAGGAAAAGGGGAAGGTGGAGGAAACAGTAGTGACAACACTAATAGTATCTCAGCACCATCTCATTTACAGGAGAATGCTGAGACCCAGAGAGGTAAAGTGACTGCCCATGATCACAAAGCAAGTAAGTGATGGGACCAGAGGAATCCACTCCAATCAGCTGACAGAGCCCACTGCGTCTCTTCTGTTCCAGGCCGCCCCCAGATCCCTTCCCTCCTGTCATACACCTAGTGGGAACATTGGCTAATGCCCTTAATTAGAAGGACTACGCCAGCAGATCTGTGTGGCTGCAGGCCCTTCTGACCTGGTCCTTGGCTAGCTCATCTCTGGAGAAGAGAATGACCCTTGAGCACCCAAGGTGGTCTCTTGGTAATAGCTCCAACCTGGAGAGCAGGGAACTGCTTGACCCACTGGAGAGGACTTGATGGGAGAAGTGTCCATGGGGGAAGATGGGCGGGGAGAGGGGACCAAGGCTTGTAGTCAGAATGAGAAGGACAGGGAGAGATCTGCTGGCAGAGTAGAAATATCAGGACTTCACAGTTGCTGGGCCTTTGGGTATGCTGTTCCCTCTGCCTGGAACCCTGTTCTGCCATCTCCCCATGGTCCTGAGGTCACAGTCCTGGCCTCACCCCTTCACCCCAGCTCGTTCATCCTGCTCCCCATGTCTGTCCCCCCCCCTATTTTCTTTCCTTATCATTTATTACTTTCTAGGGCATCACATATTCACTTTTACTTCCTTTGGCCACCGCATAAATGTACCTTTATTTGCTCACTGCTCTTTTCCTGGAGGCCACTGGAGTTTTCAGTCTTCAGCCAAGGGAACATCCCTGTGCATACATCATTGGCTACTGCCTGGTGACTTCCTTAGGATTAAAAAGTGGTGGGGTAGTGGACTCAAACTACCCGGCATCGCTGCGACATGGTTCCTTGTGAATTAATAGTAGCCACTCAGACCACAGGAGGCCCGCTGACATGTTTTGTGTAAATTTCAACCAATCTTGCTTTGACTTGCCATCTTGTTAGAAAGAAGTGTGGCCCGAGCCAGTATCATGGTGGTACCTTGGAACAATGACCCCAAACCTCCAGTTCACCCTGCACCCTTGTCCTTTCCCACCTGCCCTTAGAGCACCCTCTCAACACTGACTCTGAACCACCCACGGGGCACACTTTGGCCAATAGGATGTCAGCACCCGAGATACAAACAAAGGCTTGAAATGCCCTTTTATGGCTGTGCTTGCTCTCTCCTGCCCCCTGTGGTCACTGGGGGAAGTACATGTAGAAACCAGCCTCCTGGAGGATGAGAGACCTGTGGACCAGAGCCCAGATGCCTGACTTACCCAGCTGAGGCGAGCCTGGATGCCGGCAGCCAGCCAGACCCCGGACATGTGGGTGATCCCAGCTGAGACCAGCAAAGCCAACCGGCTCACCACTCTGCAGGCATAGTCTCAGCAACATACAAGCTCATCGTTGTATGTTGCTGAGACTACCTGCCACACAGCACTTAGCCTATCAGTAGATAACCGATGCACCAGACATGGCTGCGAACCCATTTGTTTCGAATCTCGCTGCTTTACCAACACCAGGAGCTTTTGCAGTGACTCTGTGCAGAGCTAGATCCACTCTGGGATAAGTCAGGACGGTCATTTGTAAAAATTTTGATTCTGCTCATGAACTATGGGGACTCACCCCTGCTTTGAGGATGAGGCAGAGAGCACAGAGTAAGATTTTAAAGGAGAGAGGAGGTCGGAGGCCCTTAAAGGAACATAAAAGTGATGAATGGCTTCAGGTCCACGAGCACTGAATTGTGTGTTGGAGGGCAGCCCAGCCCTGTGTTCAGCCCCTGTCCACACACATACACGTTCATCTATTCTGCCCCAGTCAAGTTAACTTATGTAGGAGCATTTGCCCCTCCTGCAGGGCGCCAGGATCAGCGCTGGGGTATTTCACAAAGCTTAGGTTTCATCTCAATACCAATGAGAGTGAATGAGCTCCTCATCATTGGAGGCACACAAACAAAAACAGCCCAAACATCTCTCTGACAAGGAAACTGAACAACAAATAGAGGTGGAGGGAGGATGAGATGATCAGTCTCCCAAATGTCAGCCCAGGATCTGAGCTGATATCATCAGATCACGAGAGGGGAGAGGATATTGAATTGCGTGTTCTGAGCTATGTCATCCAGGCTTTCCGTGTAAGGTTAGAGAGAGCGGAGAAAGTCACCTACCAAGGCAAGTGTTAACCTTGAAATAGACGTGCATGGGAATGACCCTACTGGTGCCTGGTGTGAGGAACCCAGCATGACAGAGAGGGCAGATTCAGCAGCATGGTACATCTGCATGGTACAGTGACGTGGTCAGCTTCTGAGACGAGATCTCAGGGTGGATCCAGGCCAGCTACTGATGTCCAGTGGGGCTTAGGGCTGGCCTTCCATCCTTCCCTTGGTGCAGTGGCGATATCAGCACCTGGCGGCAGTCCCCAGCCCCTGCCTGAGTTTCAGTCCCGGGGGGCTTATCTCTGCACCTTTTGGCTTGCTGCCCCCCAGACAACCTCTTCCTTGCTGCATGCTCCCTTTTCTAAATACTTCCATGGAGAAGGTTCCCAGACTTGTCCACGTTCACTTCATGGGTGAGACTCCGAGGAATCAGACAGAGAAATCAGCTTTGGGGGAAGCTGCATGCTCTCAACAACAAAACCGACAGCAAAATCCAGGCACAGACATGGATCATCCTTGCCCCTCCACAGGCAAGGAGTTTGAGCCTGGAGACACTGGGCCACCCGCCCATGGCCACGCAGCCAGTAAGGGGACCCATGTAGGTCCACCCTCTCTGACACCTTTGACGACTCCTTATACCAAAGAGGCACAGACTGAGTGAGGAATGTGGCAGCTGCTGGGATAAGAATAAAAATCCCTCCCAAGCAAATCTCACCAGAGTCTGGGACTCAGGAAGGAGCTGCTCTCACTCAGATCCCATATCTCCTATCCAGACTCCTCCTTCTCCTCTCCAGAAGCCCCAGGCCAGGAGCAGTTAGGGCAGGCTGAATTAGGCTCCTGGAACAAAACAACGCCCTGATCTCTGGGGCTTAAGATACATGTCGATTTCTGGTAGAGGGGGGGTGTTCTCACCGACTGGCTAAAGCTCCACTCAGCTCTGTCTTCATTCTGGTGCAGGACGAGCTACAAGATTTGCAGGGCTCATTGAAAAACGAGCATGCAAACATGGCTTCAAAGTTACCAAGAACTCCACGATGGCCAAACGGAGAATGAGACCAAGTGCAGGGTGCTTCTGGGTGTGGGATCTCGGGTGCCCGTGCAGCTTGCCGCCTGGGAAGCTGGGTCGGCTTGGGGGATAGCCCTGGAGATGCTGCCATCGCCAGAGTAGAGAGCACAGGGGGCCTTTGAATTTTGCTGTTTAAAGCCCCCCGACTTGTGGTACTTTGGTATGGCAGCCCCGGGCGAGGAATGTACGCCCATCATCCTAAACGTCATGTCCAAATGCATCTCCAGTCAGCGAGACCCTACATGGCCTGACTCCACCCACTTCTTAGCCCCATCCCAAACCACCCTTCGCCGTCCTTCTTGTCCTTACGCCACCCCAGCCTCCTTCCTGCCCCCTTTTGCGCTTGCCATTCTGTCTGCCTGGAGTGCCCTTGCTCCAGACAAGCGTGGGTCCTTCCCATTCTTCATATCACCACTAAAATGATCCATCCCTGAGAGGATGTTTCCCGAGCCCCGTCCAAAGGAGCTCCTCTTGTCTCCCTGTTCTCCCAGAAATGGCCCTTTACCAGCTTCCATCAAGCACCCCAAGTGATGGCCTTTCTGACATTATTCACCATTAGTGATGATTTTCTTTCTCTACTGTGTCTGCCTCCTGAGCTGGAACACAAGCTCCTTAGGCCACATGGAGGACAAAGTTTAAGGTGGCCCCCATGAGCCCCACTTGGTAGTGCTCACGACCTGTGTGACACCCTCCCTTTGGGTGTGAGCGGGATGTCTCTAAGCCAACAGAGCGGGAGCCACGGGGATGCTGTGTCATTCTCATGATTAATTTACATAAGACTGTAAGGACCATGTTGCTGAGATATTCTCTCCCTTGCTGGCTTTGATGGAGTACAGAGTCATGTTACAACTGTCCTATGGAGACACCCACGCAGCAAGGAACTGAGCAAAGCCTCTAGCCAATAGCTAGCAAGAAACTGAAGTTCTCATTCCTTAGCCTTCAAGGAACAGAATTTTGCCAGCAAGCAGGTGACATGGGGCCAGGTGCCCCTGAGATGAAACTGTAGTCCTGAGTCACACACACACACACACACACACGTATATACATACGTATGAACTAGACTTTCCTATGCACATGAAAGACAGCCAGAACTACGCTTGACTTGTGTGTGTGTGTATTTTTTTTGCCATCATTTCGCTCTTGGCCTTTATCCTTTACCTACCTTTTATCAGGTGTAAAGGGATGTGTTGAATTAGACCCTCTCCAGGATCTCTTGCAGTTTTACCTTTTATTCCTGTCTTTGAAAGAGAGTCCCAGAAATGCTAACTTTTCCAAAGGCTATTTTTTACCCCTTTCGGCTGGCCTCAAAAACAGGTACGATTGTTCAACTTAATAGAAGTAAAGACAGAATGAGGGAGTGCACGCGAGCGCAAGAGAGAGTCAAGCCAGGCTGGTCCTCTTGGCTGAAGTCTGGCGAGATGCTTATTTAATATTACGAGAAGGGTGAACAATTAGGACACCCTCTCCTTGCGCCTGCAGACTCCATCTCGGAGACTAATAGATATTTACTTAGTCTTGTCAGTCGTGCTGTGTTTAATATTTATCCATCACGGGGAGCTGCTGCGTGTTAAATGTCAGCTCTTGATTTGGACAGCTCCGAGCTGCGCGGACAGCTCCAGCTGGCCCCGCCTTCCTGGAGAAGCCACGCCCCGTGTCTGGGCGGTGCCCGGGTTTGGCACATGGTGGGGCCCCCCCAGCACGCCTCCCCTGAGGGCCTGACCGACGGGCCTGCATCGAGGTGTTCCGTTTGGGGTGTTGGTCAGTGTCAGGGACAGCAGAGGTGGGAGGCGGGAGAGGCTTTACCTCGGTGGCTGACATTCACACCCGGGACCGCGCCAGCTTCCGAGCTCTGCCTCCTCGTTGAATCTCAGCCCGGATGTGCTCTCCACAGTTCAGGTCTGCTGTGTACCCAGGAATCTGTCTTCCATGGGCTTTGTCACTACCTTCCTTGACCCTTAACTTCTGGCTGGGGGGAGCTAATAGAGGGAGCGCCGTGGGAGATCGAGGGCGGGGCAAGAGAGAGGCAGGGGCATCTCCTCCCTGGTCCCGTCCTTCCTCGCTGCAATGTTGCCACGGGCTGGCTTCCTCACTTGGGCAAGGCCTTGGCAATACGTGTCAGGTGGCCCTTCCCTCTTAGCGGTCGCCTGCAGGCACCAGCGATCCCTACTTCACCCCCAGATCCTGGCAGTGGAAACAGCTCCCCACTATTAGCAGCCTTGGGGTGCTGCACCATTCCTGGTGGTTTCCCTAGGCAATGCTCCTTTTTGGTGACTATTCTCTTTATGAAATTGTCCAAAGTTGAACTCTGCCGTCTCTTTCTGGCAGGGACTCTGCTTATCCCCCAGAGACAATTGTTACCTTTTACAAAAAGGAAACTGAGGCTTGCAGAGCTTGGATGACTTGAATAAGGTCACAAAGAAGTTATAGGCAGAGCTGGAATCTTCTGACCATCCACTGGGTGAACTGTGATGCCATCTAGTCCATTGGTCATAGGTGCAAATATGGCAAGGCCTGCTCTCAAGCCCCGTCTCTGTTCCCTCACTTGAATGATAATTTCCAAACGCGCCTGGGTATGGGCCCAGCCTCCAATCAAGTTAACCTGTGCAAGGGAGATTTTTCCTTCTGTAGGGCTCTCGAGATCACCTTTGGGATGTTTCATAATGTTCAGATTTGGGCTTAATATCTATGAGAGTGAGCTCCTTGTCACTGGAGGCATACAGACAGAAATCGGTCAAGCATCTCTCCATCAGGGAGGCCAGTTAGAAGATTTGTACAAGTGAGGGGAGTGGGGGGGATGAGGTGACTAGCCTCCAAAATGCCAGCCTCGGGTCTGAGCTACTCATCGTCAGATCATGCTGGGAGAGAGCATTTGAAAATGCAGATTCCTGGGCTGCACCCTTGGAAATTCTGATCCCACAAGTCTGGGTAGGGCTCAGCCCCCTGTATTTTATATGAAAATTTCCCCAAGGTTTTACTTGCACATTCTGTATTGTCCAAGGTCCCTTCCAGCTCAGTGACTAGGTAACTGCAAGCTCAGTCCTTCGTGATGAAGACTCTGAGGTCACTTAGCCAGTCAACAAACACTCTGGCCAGTTAGCTGAACAGACACAGGGATAGGACAATAACACAGTGTCTTGGGTTCTAGTCCTACTTGGGACACTCAGCCTCATGCCAGGACCCAGGGGAGAAGAAATGAGCATGTGTGAGCCCCCAGCTCTTGCTTTCAACAGGGTAACGGGAAGGTGTGGGCTCACATCCACATCCACAAGCTGTGGGACCCAAGGGGTGAGTTATTTCATTGCTGAACTTATTTTCTTACCTGTGAAATGCAGGTCAGGTCCCGAAGCCCTCAACCAAATCTCTCTGGGCCAGATCTCTCTCAGATCTTAGAGATTTCACCTGCTGACTGGGCCAGTGCCCTTGACCATCCCTGTGGCATCCTGGGGGGAGAGCGTGCCTCCCAGATCTGCTTGAGCAGCCTCCTAAAAGACCCTAGAGAGCCTCACGTGGGGTTAGGTCAGATTTGCTGTCAAATGGGTTATATAAATACTTGAAGTTTTCAAAGCTTTTTGGATTATGGAATTGAAAACGAGGGATTGAATCTACCTAAAAAAAGGTTTCTAGTGAGGATTAAAGTAAATCCTGCAGTCAAAGAGCCTGGCAGAAGGCTACTACTCAGTAAGTGCTAACCGATTATGATCATCATTAGCAGTGGTGTTCGGAGGAGTAAAATGCTTAACACAAGTGCCTGAGAAAGAGTAAATGCTTAAAAAAAATCGCCGTAATTATTATTGTAAGTTCTGCATTTTCTCCAATGCTCCTCTGATGATTAATCACGGAGACGGAGGAGGTGCTGCCCCAGAGCAGTGAGTTTGGGTCTGGGGGCTTTCTGATCCCCACAGAGCCCCAGACCCCTTTCCTGGCTCAGGTGATGGACCCGAGGTCCCCCTCCTGCTCCCCATTCATTACAAGGAGGCCCTTCTGTTCTGTAAACTGGATATTAAAAACAAATGTACCTAATTAGAAATAAAATGTTTCCAACCAGCTCGAAATAAAACAAAATGTAATTACTAATGATATTTAAATGTTGAAGATATTTTATTTTTTTTAAATCCCCTTAATTTAAAATGAGGTATGATTTTAATTTAGTTGAAAACACATTCAGTGGGGAGGAAAATGGCCTGACTCTTGGCACAGGGTCTTCTCCTGTTGTGGTGGAGGGAAAATCGGAACTTTCTAAAGCATCCCCTGGCCCGACAGATTGTCATGAGCTTTTCTCTTGTTTTGGAGAGGGTTTTTCCCAAGAAACTCTGTGTTTTCTGTAGGGATCCCAGATGTACCCCTTGAGTAAGAGAGGGTGTTTCCATAGAGATTTTAGCAAATCAGGGTTTATGACCTGACTCTGCCATGAACATCCCATTTGGGCATGCCTTCTTTTCCTTGATAGAGGGAGAATGCCACTTCCTTCCAGAAGAAAATTTAATGAAGTTAAAGGACATGAATCTCTGGAGCCCAGGCCACACTTTTGTTAAGAGAAAAAATGTCACCAAAAGGTGTAAGACGTCACTATCACTGTAAGCTTCCCAAGGATGGAACCATGTTGTTACTTTTCTGCGTCTCAGCATTCAGCCCCTGCCGGGTGCATAGTAAGTGCTCAGTAATTGACTAGATAATAGATGGATGAATGAACGACCTATGCATAGGATGTTACCATTGGAAGATGTAATAGAGGCAATCTAATATGATGCCTGCTTGAAGCCTAGATGCAATAATTGATTTATTCCTGCTTGTTTGCTCCTAGCAATGGGGGAGCTCCCTACCGCATGCCCCTACCCAATTTCCACTTAGAACTCTGACCTGCTAAAAGCATCCTTCACACTGGCCCCCACTAAACTGCATACACTGGGTTTCCCTTTGCCCTCTGGGGCCACATGGGACAGGACCCCAGAAAAGTGATTCCTAGGTTGTCATTGCATAAAAGAAACTTGCTCATCAAATGGATGGCAGGGTACTATGACAGTGGCTGTAATGCGAGCCAAGAGGGGTTAAGCTGTCACCATCCAAGCCCAGCCCCTTGCTACTTACTAGCTGTGTGATACCAGATTACATATTTACTGTGTGACCTTAGGCAGGTCACCCAGCCTCTCTGAGCCTCAGTCTCATCATCTGCCTTGGAAGTCAAGAGAGACCCAGTCTGTGCTCTTAGCACAACCAAATGTCAGACATTCTAAGAGGGCTTGTAACAGTAGGTCCAGGAAGCTGGCCTGCGTGCGGGGGGGTGGGGGTCAATCAAAGGAATTGGCCCTCACCTCTTCACTTCTCCAAGGTGAGCAGCCTGTTAAAGTGTTCCTCCTGACATACAGTGTCCCAGAACTCTTCCCCTCTCAGCCAGTCTGCTCTCAACCCTAGCCCTGTCAAGTTCTAGAGAGGATGCGGTCTCACAAGTCACACTGCTTGTCTGAATTGGTGACAATATAAACAGGTTCCATTTAGTTCAATAACCTTGCTTGGTTTTGTCAGTAGGAAGAGGGCTGTATCTTGGTGCTGGTCTAGTCTGAGCCCCACGCGTCTCTTGCCTGGACTGGTGCAGTAGCCACCTCCACCCTCACCTTTGCACTTGCCGTGCCTGCTGCCCTCCACAGTTTCCCGCCCTGATCGGCTCCCCCGTTGTTCAGGTCTTGACGGAGCGCTACCCTTGGCAGGCAGGCGGTGTCCCTGAAGCCATCCCATCCAAACCGTCCTTGGGAATGTCCGTCAGCCCCTGCCTGTCACCCTGCCGGGCTTTCCTCCCCAGAACGTCCCGCAGTGTGGCACTATGATCTCCTCCTTGTCTCTCGGTTGCTTTCCCCCCCGACAGTGACTGGGACCCCACCATGGCTGCGGGGAAGCCGGTCTCAGAGAGCGAGGGCGGCCTCATAGGTGTGACTGTGGGTTCTTCCTCAGCCCCGCCCCCGAGTGCGTTGGTGGGTAAGTCACACAGCATCTGTGCCTTGCAGGCAGCATTAATCTCATAGGGCTGGACGCAGCCTCGAGTCTGTGATGCAAGGCAAATCACAAGCATAACGTCAGGACTCCATAGAGACCAGCCACGCTTGTCCTCTGCTGCTTGGGGGAGTAAGGGTGATAGCCCAGCTAACCAAGACTCCCAGCAGAGGCTTCCCTGTGGGCTCGTTGGCCGATCCCGCAGACAGTAGGTGCTCAATAAACGCATGTTGGCTGCTGGGCCAGACTGTGCCCGAGAGCAGGTATGCGGCCCCAAGGGAGCCTTCTGCCGCGCGCTCCGGGTCATCTGCGTGCAGAGAACTGAAGACAGGTGGCTTCAGAGGGATGTTACTTTGGAGCCCACTGTCCCGGCTCCATTACTGACATCATTATTTTTGAGAACGAATTCCCTCTCTCTTTCCTTAAAACTGGCAAAGCGGGAGCAGCCTTTCTCTGCCTGATAATTAAAGGACTCTATTGTCATTGAGGAAGGCTTAGTTAATGCAGACTTTGTGACAAAGCAGAAAATGAAATTATCCTGCCAGTCAGGGATAAGCCACATGCACACAAAATGCCTTCACATCATTTATTTTTCCTGAGTTGTTTTGTCTAAAAAAACACAAGCGTTGGTGGGTTCATCTTGTGCATCGACTTTTATCTACTAATTATTTTATTTCGCCTTTACCTTCCATCATAACATGTTTCTTGTATCATTAACAAGTCTTTGTCCCTGTCCTATTTAGAGTGATGAAGTGTTCTCATGTGGCTGCATCAAGGCTCCCCTGAAATGACCTTTTAGGGGTTTTCCCTTAGCCACTGCCATTATGAATAAGGAAGGCCACAAGGAACACTTGCTTGGAGACCTTCCCTACACCCCTGATGCTTCTTTTCTTCTTAAAAAGATTTTATTTATTTATTTGAGAGAGACAGAGCGTGCGGGGCAGAAGGAGAGGGAGAAGCAGTGCACCACCCCTCCTCGATACGGGGCTCGATCCCAGGACTCCAAGATCATGACCTGAGCCAAAGTCAGACCCTTAACTGATTGAGCCACCCAGGCGGCCCCTGATTATTCCTCAGGTCTAGTCCAAGCAGGTAGATTGTCAGACTAAAGAATCTCACGATGTTTCAGGCCCTTGTTTGATTATCTTTGTTATCAGCCATGCTCGAGAAACTAGAACATATTAGATTCATTTATTTATCCATTCAACATGTAATGAAGCATTTACCACGTGCAAGGCAATTCTTACCTTCAAGGAGGAAAAAGAAATTTCCATGCATCCATCCACCCATCCACCCACTCACCATGCATTTACCTTTCTTTTTCAGATACTTTTTTTTTTTTTTGCCGCAAAATTCTGCACCCAGCCTACTTCTCTGTTTGTATCCCATTCTGCCCATCTGATGCTCTTGGCAGATACTGTCCCTCTCCTCTGCTCCAGCCCCTCCCTTCTTTTTCGACCACGGCCCTCCCGTTGCTTTGCTGTCGTGCCCGCCTGCGTGCACCTGTCTCCCAGCCCGCCTGTGAGCTCTTTGGAAGAGGCAGCTAGGACTCATTTGTCTCTAGACCCAAGACCAGCACAGGGCCCTGCCCCCACCCAGTTGCCGTCAGTGTCCACCAAACGGAGTATCTGTCCTTCACCCATCCATCCATCTTCTGTCATATTATCTATTTAAAAAAAAAAAAAAGAGGATTGAGCTCTACTACTGAGACACAGGAAACTATTCCAAAGGACGCCGCATCTTTGGGCCACAGTTTGATGGACTTTCATACACATAGACCCCCCCATGGAACCACCAGCTAGATCAAGGTTGGGAACGCCCCCAAGACACCGGAAGGCATTCTGTCCCGCCGCTTTGTTAATAACCAACCCCGCCCCAGAGGTAACCGTTCTTCTGACCCTGATCGCATAGCTCAGTGTTGCCTGCTTTCAGTCTCGTGCAAATGGGATCCCGTGGTTTCTCGTCTTTTGCTTTACATGGCGTCGGTTAGGTCCACTCCTGGGTGCAGCGCGGCGGGCTCTTCCCGACTGTGTGTGAGATGCCATGTTGTTTATAGAGTGATCAGACTTCTCTCCTTTCGTCTTCCCTTCCTCTTCTCTTCCCCCCTCGCCCTGCTTCCTGCCTCAGCTCTGAAGGGGCTCATCTCCTTGTTGTCAGACCCAGTGCTCAGCCCCAGCCACACAGAGCCTGGCAAGACCCAGGTCCTTGAAGAGACAGATGGGGACAGGGGACTTCCTCGCCCAGGGAGGTGGGTGTGATGGCAGCCCCAGCGTGGCACGGGGACCTGGGGAGAAAGCCAGGTCCTGGTCTCATCCTGTTCAGACTACCTTCTCGGTGCCTGTGTGTTGGTGTCTCCATCCGTCTGTCCATCCACCACCCCCCCCTCCCATCCAGTGGCCCATCCCGTGGCCCGCCACAGAGGACGTCCCCCTCCCGTGCCTCCTGCAGCCAGCAGCTTCGGCGGCCCCAACCCCCTGGTGCGAGCAGCTACCTTCACGCCACAAAACAGCCAACTGCACCCCAGTGGGGCGCCAGGAGCCCACGTTGGAGCCGGATTTGCTTTGGGGTAAGGAAGAAAAAAAAATATGGCCAAATGTTGAGAATCGGGTGTTTGAAGTTCGCACTCCAGGACGCGGAGCCGGGGGAGATCACACCTCCCTTGGCTGGGAGCCCCTCAGTCTGCCCATCCGGCTGCTGAGCCCAAGTGGCGGCTCCCCCTCGGGCCCCCAGCCCCTCCACATCGCGCCTCCCCCAGAAGGAGGCTGGGCTTGGCTGTGGCACCTCAGCTGCAAAGAGCTGACACCCCAGGTTTGGGAACCACGTGAGGGCCTTCTGTCTGGGGAGTGTGGGCGTCACTCCCTCCCCGTGTAGGCTGGTCCCCCAAGGGTGTGCCCAGAAGGGACTGGAGGATGGGCATGGAGAGGGACAGCGTCCCAAGCCCGAGGAGCCCCAAATCCCCCTGAGATCCAGCCTGATGGCGGAGCCCCACCCCCCATGCCCCATGGACGTGCGGAGGTGGCCTCGGGCTAGTCATTTCCCCTCTGTTTCCCTCTGAGCCTCCATTTCCTCTTCTCCAACAGGGGAATAAAGTGGGGGTGAAGCCATGCACACTGGGCAAAAAAAGGCATGCACAGTTCTCAGCGAGGGACAGCCCTCCACCAGCCCCCGACAAGTGTCGCTACTGCTGAGGACAAAGCCATGTGGCTCTGCGGCTAGCCTTTCACTGCTCTAAACCTCAGTTTCTCCACCTGCCACATCTTTCCCCCATTTGCTGCCTCTCTGTGCTGCCTCTGACCTCTGACCTCTGACCTCTGGAAGGAAACACGCAGGAGCAGGCAGAGTGCTAGGATCCCAGCGGCTCCAAGCTCTCGATTTTCTAACCACAGAGTGAAGCTGATTGGTTAGCGGCCTCTGAAGGGCATTGTGACCCTGATAACTAGATCTTTGTTTGTTTTAGATTCATTCTACCCAAGGGTCTTCATGTCCGAGTCTGGAGTGCAGACATTTTGCACATGTGGCCACCCCGTCTTTGGCTCCAGACTTCCCACACAAGCAGTTTCTGGAGGCCACGTGTGCCCGCGGCCAGCGATGTTCCAGGCTGTTCCAGGTCCCCGTCCCAGGCCGGCCTCCCTTCCTCCCCTGTGCCATCCTTTGTGCTACTCTCCTCTTCTTCCTCCTGGTTTTCTTCACTTGCTACGTTGGTCTCTCTTTCTTCCCTCCCTTCTTCTCTCCGTCCTTTTTGTGCTCTCTGCGTTCCAAACTGAATTGTGTCACCCGGACGTGTGCGTTACAGCCGTAACTGCCGCGTGACTGTGTTTGGAGACGGGGCCTTCGGGGAGGTCATGGAGGGGACATGAGATCATAGGATGGGGACTCGATCTAGTGGGAGCCGTGTCCTCACCGGGGAGAGGCGCTTGAGATCGCTCTCTCCAAGCACACATGGAAGAAAGACTACGTGAGACACGGCGAGAAGGCGGCCGCGTGCGACCAGGAGCAGCCGGATGTGCCAGCCCCTTGACCTTGGGCTTCGGTCTCCAGAGCTGTGATATCTTGTCATGGCAGCCTGAGCTGACCACGATACCGGTAGGAGGAGGTTTCTGTCAGTTGTCTTTGCTTGGAGAACTCTCGCTACTCGGTGATCTCCGCTGAGCTTGGAGCATGGGCGAGCTCACGGGACTGAGGTGCGTACGGTCGGGGCTCAGACCCCAGTCTCTCTGTCACTGTCCTGGGAGTGTGGACTCACAGTTTGAAAACCTCCACTTGCCCCTCTGTGAAATGGGCGTGGCCGTTCTGTGGGGTTCACGCCCCCGGTAGAAGGGGGGCTCTCACTTAGATAGCGGGTGTGAACGCTATTTGGTGACTCGGTGGCAGCAAGCTGGAGGACACCGGTGTCCGGCTAGAGGCCAGGGCCCCCTGAACAGACCACCTCATAGCCCTCTGGTGGCCTGGGCTGCTCATCAGTGGCGGCCAGCACGTGGAGAAGCCCATCTATGCACTCGGCACGGGGCTCATTACATCAGGGCCTTAGTCAGTCCTCACAGCAGCCCGGGAGCCCGGCTCCACCATCCAGCACCATCCTGTGATGGTTGGGGAGCCGCCTGCGGAACCAGATGGCCTGGGCTCGCATCCAGGTGCCGACCGGCTGGGTGGCCTGTTTTCTCATTTACAGTACGGGGAGAGAGATACAATCGACCTCGCAGGGACCCTGAACGCATTAGGTGTGGAAACACTCCGAGGGCCTTAGCACAATGCCGGAGACAGGATAAGTAATCAATAAAAGGTCATTGTCATTATCATCCCTAGTTTACAGATGAAGAAACTGCGGTCATATAGTCACCGTTCCAGCCTGGCCACTGAACTCGAGGTCCCAGCTCTGAAATACCACTTGCTCTGATGTGCGAGATGGGAACATCTTCCCAACAGCCCTGCTGCCTTCACCATAAAATCCAAATCCTCCTGGGGGCACGTAGAGCCCTCAGAGACAGGACTGCGGCCACGTCCTCTCCAGGCCCACCCCTCCCCTTCCCTTTGATGTCTCACCAGGTCTTAAAACAACTTTTAGTTCTAGAAACTGCCACCTCTCTTTTTCCTCTAAGTCATTGGCTGCTTCCTGGTAGTCATTCTTGAAGGCCACGTTTACAAGTCACCTCCTCCAGGAAGCCTTCCTGGAGTGCCCCTCATCGTTCCCACAACCCTCACACTCACTTCTACTGCAGTCCTTGTCTTGCAACATCCCATACTGTGTCTACATGCCCATCTCCTCCTTGAAGGCACCGTGATTCCCCAGGGCCCACCATGCTTCTTGCCGCAAGTGTGTGCTCAATAAATATCTTCTGAATGAGGAGATTAACCGTAAAGGGGGATGAGAACCATGTTATGAGCTTCTGAACTTCCAGGAACATCATTATATTTTACTGATACAACTTGTTTCGGCCTTTCTTAACAGTCATTGGTAAAGCAAAATTATTTAACTTTGATACTGTCCAGTTATTCGTGTGGTTTTGTTCTTTTCATGTTTTATTTCAAAAATCTCTAACAAACTCAAGTCTCCCCAGAATTTTTTTTAAAGATTTTATTTATTCGACAGAGAGAAACACAGCCAGAGAGGGAACCCAAGCAGGGGGAGTGAGAGAGGGAGAAGCAGGCTTCCCGCCGAGCAGGGAGCCCAATGCGGGGCTTGATCCTGGGTTTCCAGGATCATGACCCGAGCCGAAGGCAGTTGCTTAAGCAACTGAGCCACCCAGGCGCCGCCAAGTCTCCCCAGAATTTGCTCCTATGTTTCATTCTGGGACGTTTATGTCTCTTGAGGTCATGAACAGTGCCTGTCATGTTCATTTGTGCAAACTCTCATTTTCACTCAGCACAGTGTGTGGCCCAGAAAGTCCTAAATGAATAAAGGGACAGGTGAGCAGTGAATAAATAATTCACCCTAACCTCAACCACGTGAACCCACATGAATTTCATTACAGGGAGTAAATAGGTGAGCAAAAAACAAAAATAAAAATACAAGCAGGGGCACCTTGGGGGCTCAGTCAATTAAGCCTCTGCCTTTAGCTCAGGTCATGATCTCAGGGTCTTGGGATCAAGCCCTGAGTCTGGCTCCCTGCTCAGTGGGGAATCTGCTTCTCCCTCGCCCTCTGCTCCTGCTCTCTCTCACAAATTAAAAAAAAATAAAATAAAATAAAATCTTTTTTTTTTTTTTGGTAAAAAATATCCTATACAATTAAAATGGCCCAATTTGTTCTCTAGAAGTGTAACTTAGACCAACAGCAGATGCCTCTCCTTGAAGGTGATCAAAATTCTGTATCGTACAGAAAAAGCAGTACCCGTAAAAACAAAGACTTGCAAATCGGGCCGTATTGGAACTTGAAAACATCACTTCACCAAAAGACACCAAGAGAATGAAAAAGCAACCTGCGAGGGGGAGCAGAAATTCGTGATGTGTACCACCAAAAAAGATCTGTATTCATAGTAAGAAAGGGATGAGAAACCCAATAGAAGAACAGGCAGAAATGCACGAATATGCCCTTCACTACAGAAGCCCTGCAGATGACCAGCGGGTATATAAGAAGGTGTGCAACCTCAAGAGTCACTAGTAAAATGCAAATCAAGGACATGGTATTCATCGCACATCCACCAGATACCATCAAGTGTTGGTGAAGATTTGGAGCAACCGGAACTCCTGCGGACTGCTGGGGGTGTCCGGCGGTCCGGCCACGTTGGAGAGCTCCGCTGCAGCTGGCCGTGCAGCTGCCCCTGCAGCCCACAGTTCTACGACAGCCACAGAATGGTCGACATATGTTCCCCAAAGTCACACACAAGACGGGAACGTTTGTAACAATGCAGGCTGTAGGGCCCCAAACTGAATACCCCGGAGATGTCCATCCGCTAAGAGTGGATAAGCGAACTGTTGCGAATCTACACAATTGAATACGATCTCAAGGTAAAAATGAATGGACTACTTCTACACTCCATGACATGGATGAATCTCACAGAAAAACATTGGGCCAAAGAAGCCAGACACTAAAGAACATACTGTACATGAAGCTAGCAAGAGGAATCTCGGGAGGCGGAAATCAGGATCGTGGCGCACGTGGCAGCGCAAGGAAGGGGTGCTCCTAGGAGACGGGCCAAAGGGGCTTCTGGAAGGCTGGTCATTTTTGTGTCTTGCCCCCCGGTGATTACCCTCGGGTGTGCCCGCTTTGTAGAACGTCGGAAAGCGGCACACTTGATACATTCGTTTTTTTTCCTATTTACCGCATGCCAAATACATTATTTTAAAAAAATGACTGCCCTGCCAAATGAAGTTTAGGACAATTCCGCGAGCCACCCTGCGGGGTCTAAGTGCCCTCTGGGCCGGGGGGAACATGAGGCTTCACTTGCCATTCCTCAGAGCCTGTACAAAAAGAAGAAATCCTTCTTTTCCCTCTCTTACTCTTTCCTCTGCCTTGGCCCAGAGCTATTGTACATATGCAAATATGACAATGTCAGCTACGGAGGCGAGCTGAGCTATTTATAGCTGGAGTCTTGCAATACTTATCACAGCCGCCGCAGACTTAAGGAAGCCGAACACACACGCGCGCGCGCGCGCACGTACGTGCGTACACACACACACACAAGCGTACACGTGCGTGCACACGCACATGCACACACACTACACGGTGTATTTTTTTTCCCCAGGATATAAATTTCCCATCCCATTGCAGTCCGGGCCGTCGCATGCAACATTGATTGTCTGTTATATTACATTTATTAAGAAGTGATAACTTGTAATAATTGGATGTTAAATTAAAGAACTCTCTCCTAGTTATTGCTGTCTCAATTATAACTGTCGCGGCCTGGCACTTATAATGATATATGAGGGTTGTATTTTATGCAGCCGACCATGACCTGCTGAGTAATATTCCCCCAGCTATGGGGGCACTCACGCAGTCCTTGGCTTCTAATGCTTTGCTTGGGTGCTGATTGGAATATTAAGTTTCTGCAAGACTGCGGCCGGGAAAGCCACGCAGAGAACCACAGCTCCGCAGCCCAGAGCCCCCCTCGGGCAATTTCACCCCCCTCCCGCTTCTCCTGGCTGGTACCTGTCCAACTCGTTTCGGCTTTGTTTTATGGTTATAGGCATCAGGTTTATTTGGTGAGTTATAAAGTCGTAAAACGTGGGCGAGAGCGCGTTTGTGGTTTCCTTTTAGACCAAGCTGCTGCACTGAGTGAGCTCTTGGGTCCAAATGTCAGCGGCAGGGGCAGCTGGAGGTGGGGTGGAGGGGTGTGGGGAGGTGAGGGTGTGGAGTGGGCTGGATTTATTTAGAGGAATCTGATGGGGGCATTTGGCTGTGTTCTGCAGGGATGTCAGGGAGAAGGGGCTCTGGGGGCGGGGAGCTGAGATTTCAGGGAAATTTTGAGGGCTCAGAATGGTTGCTGCTCTTCAAGGCTTTTGCAAGAACCGGGCTGGCAGAGGTGGCTTCCGGCATGCCAGAGGGACCGCCTGGGGTCTTGGGGACCCTCTGGACATGAGGCAGTCCTCCCCGGATGGGGGTTCTTACTCTTTGTTTGGGTCCGCGGTCGCTGTAACAAAGCATTATAAACTGGATGCCTTGGAACAGCAGAAACGTCGTCCCTTACCATTCTGCATGCCAGAGATCCAACATGGAGGTCTGGAGGGACATCTTCCCCTCACGCGTCTAGGGGAGGGTTCTTTCCTCACTTCTTCCACTCTGGGCAGCCTCAGTAGTTCCTTGGCTTGTGGTGGCATCGCACCAATTCCTGCCGCCATCTTCCAGTGCAGACTTGTCTCTATGTGTGTTAAATTCCCCTCTGCTTAAAAAGCTCTCAGTCTTGGGACTCAGGACCCACTCCAATCCAGGATGACCACATTTTGGCTGATTTCATCTGCAAAGAGCCGATTTCCAAATAAGATTGCATTCCCAGGGGTTAGGACATGACCATATATTTTTTTTTTTTGAAGACACAATTCAAGCCATAAGACATTCCAGTTGTATGGGAGAGAAAATTGAACGCCAGATACCCGGAGTGAGCACCTAAGTCCACACCACCGGCAACTGGTGGAGCTGAGATTCTGTGGGTTCTGTTTGAAACAGGATTCTTCACTGCCTCTTTGATCAGCTTCTAGACAGCTCGGTCAAGATGCATCCCCTAACTCTGGGGAAGTCAGACCCCTTATGGGTGGGATGCTCGGGGTCTCGCTAGAAGGTACCAGTGAATTAATCATTGTTTGAGTCACAGACATCATTCATGCAACAAATATTTACTGAGGGCTCTAGACTCTAAAGAGACCATATTCACTGAGTGCTTGTCTCTAAAGAGGCTTCTAGTGAAGAGGGGGAAAGACACGATGCGTGAATGAGAGGAAGATGGATGGAGAATATCAGAAGGAGCTAAGCACTACAAAGAAACATGAAATTGGAACTAGAGAGTGTTGCCATTCTGTCACCCTCCCAGAGATGGAGGTGACATTGAGGGAGGTCTGGGATTAGGGATGGTGTGGCCATGTTGGGGAGAGGTGCTCCAATGCTGATGAGTCAGCAAGTACAAAGGTCTTGTGGCCAGTCATGTCCATGGGGCTACGGTGTGGCGGGCAGTGAGGAGGACATGGACCCTTACTCTTGGGGTGCTGGGGTGTGCGGGGGATCTGGAGCAGAGGAGAAACGGGACCTGACACACATTTTTGCTTTTAGGATAGTCTATGGACAGTACGAAGACATTTGGAAGCTGCAACGATATTCCCGCCAAGAGTCAAGGCTTGGGATTGAGTCGTAGTTGGACAAATGGGAAGTTGGAGCCAACGGTGTTAGCTGTGTGTTCAGTGTGAGCAAAAGAGAGGGTGTCCAAGGCAACCCCAAGGGGGACAGAGGTTTAGTGCTGTCCTTCGCCAAACCGGGGACACCTTGTGGTGGGACAGGTCGTGATGGAATCGAGGTTTTGGCTGCGGTCATGTTAAGTTTGGATGTCATTTAGATGTCAGCGTAGAGGTGAGGGGGTGGGAACAGAGGCGAGTTGGGGGCTGCCCAGGAAATCAGCTAGGTACCCTTCTCAAGGTGGTAGAAGTGATGTTCATCCTCGGAGAGCCCACAAGACGGGGTCCATCTTGATCAGCGGGGAATCTGCGACCAGCCAAGTGAAGGCACGGCGGGGGGACCATCTCGTGCCTGTTTCTGTTCTTACCGGGTTGAAGTCTGCTGGTCACAGCAGGACAGAATCGGGGCCAGGCGTGCTCAGCCCTTGCGGTCACTTTGGCTCCTGAGCCCACTGGCGGGCACCAGGAGATGGTCTGTTAATATCTAGTCTGTTCGTTGAATGTTACTTTTCAACCGCAGGGAACGGATCCCTTCATTTTATGGTGAGGCAAACAGCCTCAGAGGGAGGCAAGAACAGGAACAGGAACGGGATTTGGGGTGCCTGTCCCATCCCCAGGTCTGACAATTTTGCAAGAAACTGATTGTGGTTTAGGACTTCACTCTGCTAAACACTTACTTGCATCCCCATGGCAACCTGGTGACGTTTCAGCAAGCCCACTTTACAGATGAGAACCTTGAGGCTCAGACACCTGAAGTTCCCTGCCCCAGGTCACACAGCTGGCAGATTGTGGGGCAGAGACTCGAACCTGGGTCTGTCTGACCACAGAGTCCATTTGTTTTCCCACCGGTCCTGCCCGTGTCCATGCTGTTCCTTCCGTCAGGAATGCTTTTCCTTCTCTCACCCTCCCGTCATCTCCCCACTTCCTACATGTGTTTCCCGGCTCAGCTCCATTATGTCTTTCCCCAGGAGCTCTTCCTCGGCATCAGCTCCCCCAGGCCCCTACCACAGAGCTTAGACCTCGCTGCCCCTTCCTTGTAGCTCCTGCCGGAGTTTGTGATGAAGGAGATAATCACGGTATCTCTGCTAGTTTATGGTTTGCTTTCCCCCACGCCAGACTGAAAGCGCCAGGAGGCAGGGGCCACGTCTGATTTCCGCATGTCATATGGCCCCTTCTAGCACAATGCCCGGTACATAACAGTGGCTCAGAATATAGATAGAACTACAGATGTGTGTGTGTGTGTTTTTAAGGAAACATCCACTTTGTGTGCCCTGACCTCTGTTGTCACAATTCTCTTCCATGTGTCTCAATCACTCATGCAGGGGCCCTCGGGGGTGGGGTTCAACGTTTGTGAAACATAATTTTAGGAAAGGTGAAAGGGATTGAGGAGGATCACCCTTCACCCCACTCTGTGTCTGCCCCAGGCTCCTGCTTGTCCTCCCCGTGTTCCTTATCCTCTTGTTCTGTTGCATTTCTCTTCAAGCACTGGCCACGACCAGACACACTGTCAGGGCTCTGGATGTTTGGTTTGTGTCTCCCAATCCTGGATCTTCAGCTCCGCATCGGCGGGGACTCGTCCGGCTGTCTTTCCTCTCACTGCCTGACCCGGAGAAGGAGCTGCGTAAGCGCATGAATGACTAAGGAGCCTGATAATTCTTGTAGACTGTTCTCCAGGCACTAAACTAAGCCCCTGATACCTCATTCCCTTTTGAGTTATGACTGCTGTCCCTGGGGGTTCAGCCTCCCATTTCACAGATGAATAAAGCAAGGCTCAGAGGCAGAAGTTAACATATCCAGAGCCAAGGACGAAGTCCTGGCCAGAAGAGCCACCTCGCGGGCGTGCTGCGATTTCTTCTAGTGACCAGCCGGAACCGGGTTTCTAATAAGCGACTGACACACGGCCGTCTCACCACCGAGTATCTGGTGCGTATTTTCCCAGTGGTTTGCAAGAGACATTACTGTCCCATAAGGACCCCTCTTAGAAATGCCTGTTTCCCAGGGTGCCTGGGTGGCTCAGTTGGTTGAGCGACTGCCTTCGGCTCAGGTCATGATCCTGGAGACCCAGGATCGAGACCCAGGATCGAGTCCCACATCGGGCTCCCTGCTCGGCGGGAAGCCTGCTTCTCCCTCTCTCACTCCCCCTGCTTGTGTTCCCTCTCTAGCTGTGTTTCTCTCTGTCAAATAAATAAAATCTTTAAAAAAAAGAAATACCTGTTTCCTTTCTTGCTTTTCTGTAAACAGAACATCCATTCTCTCCCACTCCTGCTTTTTTTTTTTTTTTTTGAGAATTAATTGCCCTTTTTATGGCTTTGGTGTGTTTGTACTTGTGAGAACCCTGGCACCCTTAATCACAACAACAGTCTCCATGAACAGAGAAAATTTGAACAGTCATTAAGCAGCAGTGAATGTGGAGCGTATTAATGGGCAAACAGTAAGTCGGGAAAGAGGAAAATGTTTTTCTCTCAGAGTACATACGAAAAGTTGATCCAAACCAATGCGCTGCCATAAATCTATTAATTTTGGCAAATTACCGGGAGGTTGCAGGGGCGGCAGGAGGGAGCCAGGCAAAGGTTGGCCGGAAGCTGCCCACCCGCTGCAAGAAGGAGACGCGCCCCCAGACGGCAGCTCAGCTCGGCTCTGCGCCCAGGGACTGGCTGCTCTCTGCCTGAGCTGGTCCCCCTTTCCCTCCAGCTAGCAGGGAGCCACAGCCTGGTTAAGAGTGGGGGTCCGCTGGTGGCACTCAAGGCTTTGGGTAACAGCGACCAGTTCTTCTACTGCGTGGAAACAAAACCCAGCCTTCCAGAGGCTCTTGCCCTCTCCATCCGTCCTCTGCCCCTCTCCTCATTCCCCTGCACCCCTGCTCCCGTCTCCCCTCTCCTCTGCCTCCTTCAGAAGGTTTACTTTCTGTATCGTTCTGTTTTCTCATCTGAAATTGTCCTCTCTTTCTTTTCAAATCATCTTCTCCACAATTTTTTTTTTCTGTTTCCGTTCATACTTCTGTGTCTCTTGATGGAGAGAGTTCCCTTCCCTTCTCTCTCTCTCCCCTCGGGGCACCCCAGACACTCGGGTCTGGGGAGTCTGACGTTGCCACACTACTGATTTCCACGGGACCAGGAAGAAACCCAGACGCCTCTCCCATGATCCTGCCCCCGCTCAGCATCTCCGGGCAGGCAGCTGAGAGAGGACTGCGGGGCTCCCATGATCCTGCCCCCGCTCAGCATCTCCGGGCAGGCAGCTGAGAGAGGACTGCGGAAGCCAAGCCCCCTCTAGCCAGGTGCCCCGGCAGCAGGCTCAGGCTCGGCTGTCCCTGTGCCTTCGCTGACCTCTTCCTCCTCTGGGCTGATAAGATCTGCTTGCTCCCAGTTCCTTCCTCCCCAGCACTGGGCTTTGGACAAGCAGGCTCTGGGCCCACGTGCCGCAGCACCAATAGGTTAATGTATTTACGGTAAATCCCTTCTTGGTTATGCTGGAGGAAGGGGCTGCTTTGGTTAACCATGTATTACCGAGGTGGCTATTTCCAATGTGTTCCACGTGATTATTCGGCAAAGCTGCAATTTGGCCCTTGTTCTGGGCTGGAAGGAATCGCTTCCCCAGAGGTGACCCTCGCCGGGAGATTGCATGTCACTGCGTGAGGAATGGCCACGGCGGGCGTGATGGGTAGGCTGTCTGCCTCCCCTGACCTCAATCGCTTTCCCTTGGCGCGGCTGCTGGGGCAGACGGGCGGGGGGCGGGGTGGTGACACAGAGTGCTTATAATTTCTGTTAGAAGGGGGTGGAATGGTAATGGGGTGCGGGGCACCTGCTGGTTGGCCTGGGCCTGGCCCCAGGGGCCCCGAACTCCTGCTGGGAGCAGCCACCATAAGGGGCCTGGGCTGGGCTGTAGTTAACTGAAGGGGGACCCCAGAGGAGGGAAGGGAGCTGTGGGTTCCAAAGTCTGCTCTCGAAGCCTGCAGACCAGGCCAGGAGTGAGCGTGTACCGAGTGCCTCTTGGGTGTTCTCAGCCCCATGCCAGACTCTTGCACAAATAGCCTCCCACCCAGATGACCCCATTAGTGTGCTGCCTGGTTGGAAAGCAGACGCAGCATGGCCTGATGATTACAGACCCTGACCCCGTGTCCACTCTCAAGCACGGCCTTCCCGTGGCCCTGGGCACAAGACTTGATGATACGCGC
Organism: Spilogale gracilis; assembly: GCA_004023965.1. Taxonomy (NCBI): domain Eukaryota; kingdom Metazoa; phylum Chordata; class Mammalia; order Carnivora; family Mephitidae; genus Spilogale; species Spilogale gracilis. The sequence continues at coordinate 10,494 of PITA01012462.1, read as the reverse complement.
CTCTGTTTCCCCACCTGTAAGAGGGGATCAGATCTGTGCCCTCTCATGCGGCCATTGTGAGCACGGGGTGAGGCAAGATCCTGAAGTTCGTACAACAGGGCTGAGCACTGAGCAAGCCCTACAGAAGTACTATTATTGCTATCGTCGGTGTTGTTCATGAATGGATTGGGCAGACTTGCATCAGATGAGGCCCTGAGACATCAAGAAACCTATTGTCAGCTGTGAGGCTCTGAGGAGTAGCCACAGGCGTAGAAATCAGCTCTTCCGCATCCTGATTCACCTCCATGGGATGGCCCTTCTGGCTTTTATCTCCCTCCCTTCTTTCCTCCCCCCTTTCTTTCCTGTTCCCCTCCTTTCCCTTAAGTATTAATTTTCCTTTTCAGATCATGAGACACCCTAGAGACGTGGTCATGTTGAGGCCACTGGAAGGGAAGAGGGATGACTTTGGGGAACATAGAGGATGGGCCGCCCTCGCCATGACTGCATCATGGAGAAGGTACTCCAGGACAACCATGGTCCAGAACGCTCCTGAGAAGACCACTCCTGCCTCTGGGCCTCAGTTTCCTCCTTGAAATACTCCAGATCAGGTACCTAGGAGCTGGGTCTTCCTGGCCCCAAACTGTGACAGCAGAGTGACCACGGGCATGTCATATTCCTCCCACCCATCCCACCTGGAATCCAAGGCTTGGGGGGGGAGGGAATGCTGTTGCGGATGCAAAGGGGCTGAAGCCTCCTGACCTCACCACCCTGGATAGCGGGCTAGATGTGTCCAGCACCTGCAAGCATCAGGCTGGAGTGGGCTATACTCAAACCTCTAAAAAGAAAAAAAGAAAAAAAAAAAAGGAGCTCCAGGTGTAACTATGACAATGTGAAGTCAGAACTGAAAGTAGTTAAGCTCTGCAGGGTATACTGGGTCTGAAAGGATGGGAACGCTACTTTACGCCGCTCTATGAGATTCACTCTGCCGGTTTTTATATTCGGATGCTTTCTACCTTGCAGGATCCCTGTCTTCTACTTTCCCACTGAGTGCACGCTTGAACCTACGCAGGGATGGGGTTGGATGGTGTGGCCTTCAGTTGGGCTCGGTCTCTAGGCAGGTATTCATTCGTGTGCAACCTGAGGATCAAGTTGATCAGGGACCCCTGTGGTCAAGGAAGGTTGCTAACGTTTCCAGGTCTGGAAGTTTGGGCTGTGTCCTAGAGAGCGTGTGGAAAGTACCAGGGCCACCTGTCCACTCTGCGACCTGGAAGTCCAACTCTGACATGCTCCTGAACACATAGACAGAAAGGGAAGCCCCTCTCGGACACCCAAAGCTGATATCACTGTCCGGCTCACAAGCTCTCTTAGGTTGAATCTCCCTAGATTCAAGAAGCAAGAAGCATTTTGTGGAAGAGGAATCCCAGGATGCCCAAACAGGAGAATGAGGAAGGGAGGTAGGTTAAAAAGGGTAGGTTAAAAAGCCAGTTATTGAAGATGACTGGAGCTTAATCTTATAAAGAAATTCTAGAAAAGACCATAAAACACAAGCTTCAGCATCATCTAGGACGTGAAGAGTGAGGGAACTGGGGTATTGGCACACTGTCTCACAAGAGTCAGTGGGTGAAGGCCACTGTGCATTGTGGCCGGTGAATTCCCTGGCACTTCTAGCCTATCTGGTGTGTCTCTAGAATGTTCTGTATGCCTTAAAGAGATCTGCACTCAAGGGCATACCATTGATAAGATTCGAGGGATGTAGGAAGGTTCTGCCAGATTCTAAACAGACATCTCTCAGTCTGGATACCCTTTGCTCATGGAGCCTCCCCTATTTCTCTAGGCTATGTTAATGCCTCTTTCCACACTTGTCTGCCCCGCCCCCCGCCTTCAGCGCCTTGCTCCCTACAACCATATCTAACTGCCAGCATTTTTGTCCACTTGGCCCCCAACCTGTTCTCCAGCTGTGAGCTCTGCGAGACAGGGCTCTGTCTCATCCAGCTCTGCCTTCCCAGAATAAATGCTCAACATTAAAAAAATAAATGCGTCTGTGGAGATGGGGCAGGCAGAGGAGAGAGAGAGGGGGGGGGAGGGAGAGAGAGAGAGAGTGCTATGCAGACTTTGCCGGCTGCCAATATGAGGACAATCTTCTCTGGATCTGCCCCAGTTCTGACCATCAACATCCCCACCCATCCCAATTTCAGGAACAGGAGAAGGGGAAATTGGGGCCCCACCCTTCATAAACTTAGGCCTGTGCTCACAGTGAATGGGAACAGATGAAACTGAGATCATCTTTGGCAAGAGATGCCAGGAAGCAGAATGCTCCTTTTTGGATCTTGAAGGCCGAATCCCGACACAGCTCCTGGCTTTGCTTCCATCCGTTGACACCTGTGAAAAGTTTGAGGTCATCCACTGGGCCCTGAGGCTCATAGGTGGTCCTGGGTCACTGGGTGGGAGGCAGGGGAGGGTAGCTCATAGCCAGGACTCTGCCTAGGTGAGCGTTCTCCGTGACAGCATCTCAGCTGGGATGCCCGAGGATGGGAGGGGATTGCTTCCTGTTTCAGCACTTCCTGTTGAGAAATGCACAGGAAGTGGAGAGAGGAGGACAGGGAAGCCATTTTTTCAGAGCAGAGGAAGCTGGTCGATTCACAGACAAGCTTGATAGTTCCCATCCCGATATGTTAAGAAGGGAGGGAGGTCATTTGCTATCTCTCAGTTAAAACACCTTCTCATGTCCCAGTGTTGGGAGAATATTTGGGGCGAAGGAAGGACGGAGGGCAGACGGCCATGTACGCAAAATCAAGGAGCTCAAGGGACTTCTGGATCCTTCCAGAGATGGGTGCCCTGCAAAATCAGGGAGCTCAAGGGACTTCCCGATCCTTCCAGAGACGGGTGCCCTGCGATAGTCCTGCCACACTTCCTAGGAAAGCTCCCTTCCCCTCCCTGTCAGAAGCCAACGACGTGTCTACCTCACTTTAAGCAAATCCAATACATGCGGACCCAAGCCATTCCCTTTGTGAAATGAACTCCCTGGGGTAATCACTGAACAAAACCCCCAGTGCATCTGAAAAGCAATCTGGTTTTAAAACAGATTTTATTTTTGTACAATTTCCTCAAAAGTAACGCTTACGATTTAGCTAACAAACACTTAGTAATACTTACGTGCCAGACATTGTTCCAAGGACTTTGCTGATTCTCATTTAAGTCTTATAGCAACCCAAGGAGGTAGATATTGCCTGCCTCCCCATTTTACAGATCAAGAAACTGAGGCCTATAGATGTAATGTCACGTGTTCAAGGTCAACCGGCTAGTGAGTCTAAAAGCCAGATGGAAGTCCAGGCTGTTGGGGAGAGAGTCCATGGAAGTGACTGATGTGTTCTTCTGCCTCTATGAGTGGGGAGGCAGTTGTCTGGTATCCTGGTCTGGCCAAGCTGGGAAGAACCACACTGCCATGTCTCATCAAGCGGGCTTCCAACGACAGTCGTCTGCTCTGGGCCTATCACCCTTCTCATCTGTTCTGCTCGCCTCCGGAGCTCATAATTTGGGAGATATGGGCCTCTCTGAATCTCTAGCCTCCACCACAGAGCATGGTACCCCCTAGGTGCTCAGTGATGTATTCGCTGAACAAACGGTGGTTGAGGAAGAGAATGCACATGAAGATCTCTTAGCAGGGATGCTAGTGGCTTGGGGTGAGTGCACATAGGAGGAGCTAAGCCACACGTGCCCCCTCCAAGCACCCCATCAAGAAAAGAGTGTGCATGCAGGCAGGGAAAAGAGGTGGTTAATTGAAAGGCCAAGTCTTTTCCTCACTTTGACGACCTTTGCCTTTGTCTGTACTATCTAGGCAATTCTACCGGAAGACTGTAAGCTCCCTGGGTGCAGGGTCTGCATCTGCTTTCACATCTGGATGCCCAGTGCCTGGCCCAGCAATGGGCTCCTTGCAGAGATGCGCTGTAGGCCAAATACATGAGCAACTGGCGGAATGGATGAACGAGTGAATGAATGAATGAATGAATAGCCAGGAGAACAAACATATCTCCCCTACCACAGTAAGGTCTAGCTCCCAAAACTAGACAGACAGCAGAATCTCCTGGAAAGCAATACAGATTTCCAGGCCCACCTTCTTTGACTCATCAGGTCTGGGCTGGGAGCCCCCCGGGGAATGTGCACTTCTAACAAGTTTCCCAGGGGATGTGTCCCCGCTGCCGGCCCAGCAGGAATCCTATTCAGAGAAGCCCTGCTCGGGCAGCCACAGGTTCTCAAGCTTGGTTGTACACGGGAATCATTTGCAGGCATTTTTATAATATATGAATCCCGGTATCTTTTCCCTCCCAGAGATTCTTACAGCATCGAGCTGGGGTGCAGCCAGGATTCAGGGTTTCTAAAAGCTCCCGATATGCTTTGAATGTGCACCTAGCGGGAGGACCTCGGCTCGGGTTGGTGGGGGGGCTCACAGGTAGGGTAGCTCACCTGGGGGCCTCCACCTCTGTGTTCCTTGGGCCCCCTCAAAACCCTCCTCTGCTATTGTGTCCTGTGGTTGTTCTGGGTGGCGGTTCTCAGGTTCCCTGTGTCCCCATCCCTGCCTTCACCCGCCTGGTACGCTGAGGTGTCTATTAAGAGCAGACGCTAAACCATTTCCAGCAGACCTTGAAGCTAATGTGTAGCAGAATGGATTCGGAAGGTCCTATTTCTTCGTGTGCAGAGAGAGAGAGTGAATGAATGCTTGATGCAAACCCCCAGAGAACCCGAGTCAGGGCTGGGGGGAACTTGGTGGCTAAATCAACAGTTATAAACTCGTCTAGTCATTTTTCACTATTCGGTACACTGGAAAGATATTTTCCTTGTCAAATGCAGTTGGAAATCCATTTGGTCCAAAGTCGGTCGGAAACCTCATCACACTTGCCCCTGAAACTCGCAGCCTCTGTCGGGGGGTGGGAGAAGAAAGGCCCAGGTCCCCGGTGGAAGTAGGGGTGGCCGGGCCACGAAGGGGCATCACGGAGGCCGCCTTAGGTGGAGGCTGCACGGTTTTTTAGATGTGTTGCCCGTAGGCCCGAACTTCTGCAAGGACCCGAGCATAAGGTGGCGTGATACTGTGAATTTTTCAGGTGAAGCCACGTGCCTCTGGTTTAAGGCAAGACATAACCTGTGTGCCACCTGCTCTGACCTCATGGGGGCCTTTTCTTAGCCAAGAAATGAGCAGAACAAGAACCAAAGCATGTACCATGAGGAGCAAATAGAAACCTGCGGTGCGGTCCCAATCCCCTTTCACGGCTGAAGGCAGTCCGATGGCCTCAGGGTGAGTCGTCAGGGGTGGTCTTTGAATCAGCTGTTCTCTTCCCGGACAGCCACAGAAAGAGGGGAAATCTCTGATGAGTAAATGGACTGTGGTCTGAGCCACCATGGCTCTGCCTGCTCTAGGCTGTGTGTCCTCAGGTAAGTCAGACAGCCTCTCTGAGCCTTGGTTTCCACTTTTATGCAATTGAAAGGGATAGGGCTGGGTTGAGGAGCCCTGGGGAAGATGGGTGTGCCAGTGTTGGCGCTTGCCGCTTGCCGGGAGGGGAGCTGGAGCCTGAGTCAGGAAAAGTTACATTGTTGTGGTCAGAGCCAGAAAAGGAGGGGGCTGGGAGAGAGAGGGAGAGAGGAAGGGAGAGAGGGAGGGAGAGAGAGGGAGAGAGAGAGGGAGGGAGAGGGAATGAATAGAAACACAAGCAGGAGTTGCACCAAGAGACCCAGAGGGGAAGAAATGATGATCTCAGGACCAGCATACTTTTGTATGAGATCCTCCAAGGGCCCAGAGGCCTGAGTCATCCAAAAGGTTGGTTTCCAAGGAGATTCTAAAAGGGAGTTGCCTTTCCTAGGAGCTGGGGTGGGGTCAGGGGTGTTAGGGCCTCTCAGGGAAGAGAGAGAGGACTGCCTCAGACTCCAGCCCCAGTGGAAACAATATATCTGTAATAATCAGTTGCTGCATTGGGTTCAAGACGAGAAGGATGAGGGACATGGGCTTCTTCCTATCAGGGCAGACACATCGCAGGCAGCACTTCTGGAAAAAGAAACCTCTTCTTCCAGTGGACCTGGCCTTGCCCCACGGCCTGTGGCTCCGCAAGGCCTTTATGCAGTCAACAACCTGAATAGCTGTACTTGGCATCCTTGCGCCTTCCTTCTTTTTATTCATTCCTTCAAGGCCCTGAATGAAACAGCCTCTTGCTTGCATGCATAGCTTCCTCTAACCCTCCCTGCCATTCTGAACATCCCATATAAGACTTTTCTCAGGCAGCCCTCCCTTCTAATTAAATTTCCCATGACTGTTGGAATGAAGACCTAACTACTTTCCAAGGACCATAGGCCCAGGCCCTGCCCGCTGCCCCTACCTCATCCCACATCAGTTACCCCTCTATATCAGGGATCCAGTCACACTGGCTTTTTATGGGGCTCCTCTTGCCCCAGGGCCTTTGCACATGCCATCCTTGCTGCCTGCAGCCCATCCCTAGGCCTATTTGTTCTCCTTTAGTCTTAGTTCCATGCCACTTCCTCAGGTGGGCATTTCTTGAACCCCAGCTTTGTCAAATGCCCTGTCATGACTCCACATTCCTGCCACTTGACCTCTTAGGACACTTACCCTGCAATGATCAGGATAGTGTTATCCTCCCTGTGAGCCCCGAGGCAAAAGCCATGGCCACTCATCTCAGCAGTATCTAGCGCATAACAGGTGCTCAATATGTATTTGTTTAATTATGTAATTTATGAACCCACTGCGGGCTCCCTGCTACCCTTAACACACCAAGTGAGGCCCTGGGAGTGGAGAGGTTGATAAATCCCTGTTTGGCATCAGGTCTTTTCATTTCCTCTTCCCCAAAACTCTATGATTTATAGTTTACACTCATCACCTCTACTGAGGACCAGGAAAGGCAGGGGGCATGCCTGAAGTCACAGAGCAATATTCAGAAGTGGAGCAGACTCTAGAACCCAGTGCTCCTTTCATGCTTTACCAGATGAGCGCCATCTTGGGGCCAGAGCCTGGTGCTTAGCCACGGGAGCCTCAGGACCCCTGGAGCTGGGCTGAGTGTGGGGCCGGATCTGGCTGTCACTGCATCAGGCACCAGGAAGACCCTGGGGTGGGTGTCAAAACTGGGCATTAAGACCGGATCCTAGGAAGCAATGGAACAGCGGGCTGACTCCCGCAGAGGGGCAGCAATGTGGACAAGCCTGGGCAAGCCTCTCCACAGAACTGAGCTTCAGTTTCCTTGTTGAGAACGTGGGAACCCAACCCCAGAGTTGGAGTCCGGGGTCTGGCTCAAGTGTGGTTCCAGTTGGAATGTTTGGGGCCGAAGGAATCGGAGCAGGATTAGGGTGGAGGGAGAGAGAGGCACCAAGGGAGAGAAGTGGAGCCACCTGGGCAAGGTGCCGAGCTTCCCGGCCCCGGGAGAAGGACTAGACTGCTGAGAACAAGGCCAACTCCCCGTCTGTTGGCCGCACACAACCTAGCACCACAGCTCTGCATGGGACATCGAATATCTCACTCACTCCCTGCCAAGCGTAATGAGGAGCAGGCCACTGAGCCCATCTCACAGATGGGGAAACTGAGGCTCGGACCCAGGAACGACTTCCTGGCCTCAGCAAACACCATGATCTGTTATCCCCTTGCCGACTCGGCTCCTGTGGTTCTTTTCCTGACCGATGCTTACTGAGCAGTCAACTCATCAAGGCCTCGTGAGACTCCAGCCCCTGTCAGGGCCCTCTTGGGCCTCCATGGTCCTCAGACTCACTGACAGACCATGGTAGTACTTTCTCCAACGGTGGCTTTGATGCCTCCAAGCCACAGCTTGGAGCCCTGGAGAGCAGCCTGGGTCTCCTCCCGCCTCCCGGGGACCAGCGAGGTGCCTGGTACCTGGTGAAGCATGTCTGTAAATATCTTACCCAGACTCGTGATTGAATATCTGCTCAACAAATATTAGTTACACACAAAACAGGCTATGTCGAGCTGAGCGGGGGCTGGACTGACCTGTAGATACCAGGGCTATGATTGTGACCGAGCCCGACTCAGAGCCCCGGCTCCTCCTTAGTCCAAATGTCAGCCAAAGCCAAAGCTCGCAAGATAGCAACTCCCCCCTCCCGGTATCCCGGCCCAAATCCTGACCCCCACCCCATCTGTAGGGGAGGAGCCTTCCTTGCCTCTTCAGGCCTCTTCGGACCTCTGGTGTCCCGGGTCCTCCCCTCCTTCTCAGAGTCTGTGTGTCCTCCCCTTCAAAGGGCACCAGTGTTTGGGTTGAAGAGCCACCCGAATCCAGTAGGACCTCGTCGTAATTTAATCACACCTGCAAAGACCCTATTTTTTTAAGTAAGGCCCCATTCTGGGGCTTCTGGTAAACCACGATTTTTGCGGAGGCCGCTATTCAACGCGTTCCGGTAAAAGTACTTTCCAAGGGCAAGTCAAGCAGCTCCGAAAATCCAGCCTTCTAGATTTTTTTCTTCCAGTGCCCTAACAGCTATAATAATAATGACAACAATGACATTTATAAAGCACTGTTTTGAGCGTACATATGTTTTCAGTTCATCTTTAAAATGACTCCATTCAGGCCCATTTTACAGATGAGAAGGGGCTACGCGGCAAGGTCACCCTGCTCACAGATGCCTCCCAGTGTGGGTCGGCACTGACATTCACACAATGCTGACTCTCTGCACCTGCTCGGGGCAGGCTGGGCCACTGTGTGGGACCCGTGGCCCACAGAAGCCAGGCACGTGTTGCTGATCACTGTGAGGGGTGTGGAGGCTTGGGGAGGGGGATTCACCGCCCCTGGGGCTCGCTGCCCCTGCCAGACCGCCCTCCCCAGCACATCCCTGTCTCGGCCAGGCGTAGGCAGCCCGCAAGTAAACAGTGTCTGAAACCTATTCTCATTAGGCTAATTTACGAATAAATTACCATATTCAATGGCCTTATTTTTACTGCTCGTTAACAGGCCCATGATAGGATGATAATTACGGGATTTTAAGTGGCTAATGGCAGCTGGGGCGTCAAAAGCAGTTTTTACGAATCTGTTTATGGCAGCGAAGGTGACAGGAGGGGAGGGACATTGAAATGTTGAAATCACACTTTGGGAAAAAAAGCTTTAATTGTTGAGTATTTATTAGAGAGGAGGGAAGGCTGTAATTTAAAAAATGAAACTCTGAAAAACAAAGGAAATTAATTAGCCTCCCCCCACCCCGCGCCCCGGGCGCTGTGACCTTCAGAGAGTGGGCGAGGGGCAGGCCGGATCCGGGAGCCGAGTGCCAAGTTCAGGGCTGAATCTGGCCGTGTCCTCTCTGCTTGGCCGCTGCTGGCCCCGCAGGGAAGGAGTCTTGAGGCCTGTGAACTTCTGGGAGTCTGTCAACTGCCTGGGCTGGAGACCCCCCCTTGGGGGTTCCAGGAGGGATCCCGAAAAAGGTGAGGGGCTGGCATCCTTTAAACAATGATGGTATAGGTACCTGATTCAGTCCTTTATCCCCTACCGGCATCATCATCAGACCTTACCTAGTCCAGTTTACCCTATGAAGGTTTTGTGCATTACTTCACCCAACCCTTATAATAATGCTAAGAGCTAATAGCTATTCCTAACATATATTGAGTTTTCCCTGTATGCTTTCTATATAATAACATGCTTAAATATCACAACTGATAACTCCATGGGACTGGTTATATTATTATCATCCTCCTTTGATAGAGGGCGAAATGAGGCACAGAGAGGTCAAGTCACTTGTGGAAAGTCACACAGCCAGGGTTGGACCCCGCCTCCACCTGGCCCCACCAGGGCTTGCTTCTTTTATCGCCTCGCTCTCACTGTGTCCACAGCAAGCTGGCCCAGTGGGTTTTAGGGCCCCATGTTATAAGAGGAGGAACGTGAAGCTCAGAGAGGGCAAGCCACCTGCCCGGGGTCTCTCAGAAGTAGGTCTCTCTGTGTCCAGACCGCAGCTGATCTGCGCTGAGATGGGACTCCTGAGAAGGGAGGCAGGGAGGAGGCAGCCCAGGGTTCTGGACCTACTAGTCTGTGTCCAGAAGGAGCTATGGATGGCCCCTGCTTCCCGCTGTGTGGGTACCTCCCACGGATCCCTCCCTCTCCTGCCCACCTGCCTGCCCTCCTCCTGGCCATGCCTGGCTCCTCGCCCCTCTGCCCCCAGCCGATCCATCTTGCTCCTCTGGTTTAGTATGCAGCCCTCGGAAAACAAACACGCAGCAGCCTGACAGTGGGAATAAATATCGTGGCGATGTTGATTAGCATTTGATCCCAGCTGGGTCTCTGGAAGCTGAAGTACTGGAATGTCTTGGCAGTTTTTTAATGCTGAATAATTTGATTAGATCAGTGACTGAGCCTGCTGCTCCTGGTGAGATAAACCCTCCCCACATTACAGGGGAGAGAGGCAGGGGGGACGGGGAGTGCTACGGTCCCCCCCCACCTCTTTCCTCTGCAGCCCTCCAGCTCTCTCTCTTCACCCTCATCTCTCCAATTTCTCTCCTCTCTCCACTTCTTTTCTCCTCCTTCTTCCTTTCTCCCC
>PITA01012461.1:0-61983 GCA_004023965.1 Spilogale gracilis | reverse complement strand
GGGATTCCAATAATTCTGATATTGGAGCATTTCATGGCATCATTTATTTCCCTTATTCTGTTTTCATGGGATTTTAGCTGTTTGCTCCAAGACTTCTCTTGCTCCTCCTTCTTAATCCATCTGTCTTCTAAATCACTGATACGATCTTCAGCTTCACTTACTCTGGCTGTTAGCATATTTAAATTAGATTGCATCTCATTAATAGCCTTTCTAACCTCAGCTTTCACTTCTGTTATTATGGCTTTCATTTTGAGACTAATGTCCTTTTCCAAATTAGCCATTGCTTGGACGATTGCTGCCCTGAATTCCATTTCTGTCATATTGTTTATGTTCATTTCCAGTAATTCTGTGACCGAGGTTGCAGTGTCAGGGTTCTTCTTCTGTTGGTTGTTCCTCCTCTGAGTCATTGTGGTGAGGAGTGGTTTAGGGGGTGTATACCTAAATATATCAGCCACTATCTAGGTGAATTTGTCTCTGGAAGGTTTGGGAGCAATCAGAATTCATCACTGAAAAGGAATAAGAAAGAAAAAAGAGAAAGAGAGAAAGGTAACAAGAAAAGAAACCTCTGCCAGAGTAGGGCCCAGTGGTAGGATTTATATGGTACAAAACTACTACAGGGGAAAGAAAAAGGCTATCAAGAGTACATGAAGAGATCAAAAAGCGAAGCCCAACCTGAATGACCCCCAAGACCAGTATTTATATAATACAAAGACAAAAACAATTACACAGAGACACTGACAGACTAGAGCAGGAAGGTGAGGGCAGGCACTCCTTGTGGGCAAGGAACGTGTTTCAGATCCTCCCAAGTTTGTCTTGTTATTATTGTTGGAGGAGCCCACTTTCTAAAGATATAGGGAGATTAGAACTGGTTGTATATAGGGGTGGTATTGAATAGGGATGTAATATTATCTTGAAGCTTAGAGCTATATGTATATGTAAAAGAAAAAATAAAGAAATGAAGAGAGAAGAAAGGGAAGAAAACAGATAAAACAAACAAGCAAACAAGTGGCAACAACAACAAGAACAACAGAAAATACAGAAATGTGTTTGAAAAAATTTCAAGGTAAAAAATTGTTATGGAGTGTTGTATTGAGTATCACATTGTGATAAAAAGTGGGTTAAAAATTAAAAGAACAAAAACCATGAGAATGAATTTTTAAGTTTAAAATGGAAACTTTAAAAGTAAAAATAGAAAAAGGTTAAAAAAGCAAATAAGGTGAAAAACTGAATCAATAAAATGTACAGCTTTGGGGGCAGTACCAGGAGTTTAACAAATTGCCTTTCCCCCCGATGTTGGGGTTTTATAGTTTGGGTGTTGTCCTCCTGAGCTCTGGCTTGCCTTCTGGGAGCGGGGCCTGTCCTGCTGTCCCTTTTACCTGGGCTGCGTCTCTCCGCACCCTTACTAGGGACTGGAGTCTATTGTAACCAGGTTGTCAGGGTTCAGTTCCCTGGAGGGGGAGGGGGTTTGTCTTTTATGTCCTTTTTCAGCGGTTGAGGAAGTCAGGTCAGAGCAAGATGTCTATGCTCAGACCTCCTTCCAGAGAGGGTCCCTAATTAGCAACCCAATGCCCCCCCCCCACAGTCTCCCCCTTGGCCACCTGTCACAGCCGGGCGGCACAGACGCTGGTTTGATTTCTGTCCAAAGCGCAACTGATTTGGGGTCACGGGACCTTGTCTCTGCCCAGGGAGTCTGTGTGACCCCCAGGCAGGAGGCACTGAGGTCCCGCAGCCCCGCATGTTCCATGCAAGTCTGCAAAATTGCCTTCCCTGGGGGGGTCCGTGCCTGGCCCACAGGGTGGAGAGAAGCGGGAGAGAAAAGCAGTGGAGGAAAAAAAGAAAAAAAGGAAAAAAGTGGCGGAAAAATAAACTCCATGCCACCAGCTCCCCGTGGGCCGCACAGTGCACTCTTTCTCTCTGCCAATCTCCCAGGCTGCAGCGGCGGAAAGATAGACCCCGCACAGCTGGCTCTGCCGCGTTCTCTCCCTCAGCACGCTCAGCACCGGGGCGCACTTTCTCTCCGCAGATCTATAACGCTGATTCCCTGGCTGCCCCTCAGGCACTCCGTTTCTGTTTGCTTTGAATCAGACCGTAATCTGCTGTTGTTCCCCGAACACAGAGCACTTTCGTGCTGGGGTATTGGCTTCCAATGGGTCGCCTTTGTGGACTTCCTCCCCCGTACCCCTTGTCTGTGGGGGTAACCCTCCGATCGCTCTCACTTCTCTCTACCTCTTTGCCGGTGCTCCTTGTCCCCTGCGGTGATCCAGAGTGCGAAATATCACATTTCAGGCTGATTTCATGGGTGCTCACAGTGTTCCTGTAGTGTTTTTTGCAGGAATTGAGCTCACTTCAGGGGACTCCCTGAAATGCGGTTACCTGGCCTTCTGCCATCTTCCCTTCTCCTGGTTTTCTACTTCTTTTGATCTTCATTTCTTTATGAGGGTTCCTGTGTCTCATAAAACCGATGTTAAATGAATGTGTATGTTTTCCCCTGCTAATATGTCTTATGCCACTTTAATTCTCCACTGAACAGGAGACCCAAAGAGAGTAGAGGTAAAGTTTTTCATCCCCTAAATCCCCATGACTGAGTCCCCTTTTGCTTTCTCTTCAAATATCAGCTCCCTTCCCCATGAAGCAATAGTCTATGCTTAAATCCCTCAAAAAAAAAAAAAAAGATTTTTTAAATGCTATTTTAAGGTTGTTTAGAAAAATTCTGGGTTTTATCTATAACTCTGGAGCCAATGGTTTACTCTTAGAAATATGAAACTTTGGCAGCTCCTTGGTGACGGTAAGGTGCAGCAAGGGATATAACCCTGAACAGAAAGGTGCTCTCATCCTTTAGAGATAAGTTTCTGGAGGAAAGAGGAAATCACTAAATAATTTCTCAAGATCTTCAATTTGTAATCAAGAATTTAATTCTTCTTTTAGCTATTTCCTAATTTTTGTTATAATTTTGTTCCTCTCAATCACATGGTCAAGCTAGAGAGAGAAATAAAAGAGTTTGATCTCCGAAGTACACAAGACAATTCCATGATTAATATCAACAATGACGTGGCCCAGTCTTGAGTAAATTCAGGAAAACATTCACTGTGAAGTAATGGAACATTGTATTTGTTTCATGAGACGTATTGCTGATTCTATCAAGGTGTCAGTATACTGTCACTCACAGTGATGTCAAGGAACTACAAAATAATAAATTTCACCATCCAAAAAGAATTTTAGCAACTTTATCTTTAACATGGAATTTGACCCTTCTTTGTATAAAAATGAAAGGAGGAAGGAAAAAGAAGATAATCATCATTAATTGGCTTCGATGTTGTAAATACTTTACATATATCCTCTTGTTGAGTCCCTACAACCATAATATTCTTATTCCAGTTTAAATCTAAGAAATTGGCACTTAGAGGTTAATAATTTACCTCAAATCTTGTAGACAGTAAGAAAAACAAAAAGAAATAGAACTGAAATTTGAATTCAGACATGGTAATTACAGTGCTTGTGGCTTTGAACTACACAATAGTGGTTAATTGACAAAAGGTCATTATAACACTAAGATATTCCTAAGTAAAATAATAATTCCCTAACTTACTCAATAAACTGATATGAAGACTTACGACTGCTAGACAAGCTTCACAGGGTTTGGAGAGGATACAAAATGGACAGTTTAGCATTTAAACTCTACTGTACTTTAGCAGTTAAAGTGTAATACTTGAGCAGTTAACGTATAATAAAGTAGTATATATTATAATATATAAAGTAGTATATATTATAATATACAGACTGATTCCTAAACTAATATTTCACTGTATGGAAATGGAAAGAATATTTTAAGCAGCAAAAAGTAAGTGTACAATGTGTAGAAGGGGCAGTAACATAAAAAGTAAGTAGTTCACCATAAGTTATCTTTTTTTTCCCTGCGGGAAAAAAGATATAGAATTAAAAATAAGAAAATAAATACTATTCAGAGTAAAAGGGGTTTTGAATGTTAGAGTAAGCTGAATATACTTTCTTACTATAATTCCATCAAAAAGTTTTGAGCAAGGAATGGACATTTTTAAAGATGGACTTTAGGAAGTTTTCTGTAGCTGTTTTATCTTGATTTCAAGATTCAACTTGAAGGAAGTTGGGGTATGACAGCAGAAAGACCAGCTTTATATAAAAAACTACTGCAATAATAAAAGAAGATTAGGTCTTGAATCTGGGATCTATCAGTGGAAATGGTATGAAGAGGACACACATGGAAGACATTGAGGCAAAGAAATTAGTCATTTTCATTAATATTTCCCTTTACTGCAGACTTTACTTAATAATCAGCTAGAAGATGCTTCAATATGGCTTCTCAATGATCCCCATCCATTTAATATTTTAATCAGGCAGTTACTGTCTGGTGATAAAATGACATTTAATGTTATAATGATAGGCCTTTCAAAGAGCTCTCATCAATGATTGAGTTGGTGCTCAGTAATGAGTTGATCTGTATTTAACACACTGTGCTTAGTTTAATGAACTTAAATTTAATTTTTGCCAGAGCTGCGAGCTTTAAATCAAAGCCATGCCATTGTGTCCTCACTAGAAAAATTTTAAAGACTCCTCCATAAATGTACATTGCAGAATTATTCTTGGGTGGGCGCTTAGAGAATATTTCTGACTTTTTCTAAACTTGATAGTTTCCTTGTTCAACCACTGTTTAAATAATCAATTCTTCACCAAATAATTCACATGACTTTACAGCTAGAGGAGATAAAACATATTGTCTCCAAATTTCTAGGTTAATGAAGGATGACTTATGAAACATAACATAAAAAGTTGGGATTAAAGAATGTTTTCTCTAAAGTTAGTGGAAAAGGAAACTACATAATTCATACAGTTAAGGGATAATTGGTTTGTACTTCCTCCCAGCTCTGTCTCTTTATCTATTTATTTACCCATCATTTATCCTAGATAGATATTTATCTGTACATTTGTTTGTGAGTTAATAATTTCAAAACAGATTTGTTTTTTATCCAGTGATCATTCCTGAAATGTACCTTTTAGGTAACTGATAATAAGTAGGAAACAGAACTATTTAAAGATTCCCATTATTTGTACATATTTTTATATTTTATATCATGAGACATAACAAAAATTACAGTAACACTAATGAAACTCTCACTAAGGAAAGAAAGCAATTTACCTGCCATTCAAATTGTTTTCATTTGGCCATGTTCTCTTTTGTCCAAGTGAACATGTAAGTTTTAGTTATAAGTTTAATATGAATATAATTTTAATGTAATATTCTTTTTTTACATAGCAATATCACCTGAATATGTGTACGTTTTATTACCTGTAAAACATCCCATTTGAAGTACTTCCTTATTATACTTAATTATACCTCCTTAGTATGTAGAATAATGAAAAATGGCAATCTTGCAATAAACGTCTTTATGCCCAGAGATTCATTTTTTTCCCTTTGGTGTAATTTAAAATACTCTTTTAGAATCCTTTTATTATAAAACAAGTGGCATGATACTTAACACACCAGTCTAATCTGTTTGATACCATAAGGAATTTGGGGCCAAATCTTTTTCTCATTAAGGCATAGCTCTAGATGTACATTTTAGAAATTGTTTTATGAATAATTTTAAAAATAGTAGACTTTTCAAAGGAAAGAATGTCTGCTCAGACCTGTAACAATTTTTAAGAGAACTGCTCTATCTCAATGTATGAGCTCATGTTAGCCAATCTCTTCGGTTAAGTATTCGAGATCTATAGAGACCCGTTCTAGTGACCTAAGGACTTAAACACAATCTATTTTTCCAAGAAAATGAAGCTTTTAATAAGGAGCCTAAAATAAAAATGTGTTCTCATTTCTCTTGGCACTTGAGGGGAAACACTGTGGAAGAGCTGGGAGATATAACTTTAAAAAATGGCTTCTGTGAGAAAGCAGCCACTGCTTTTCATGAGGATAATGTGACATTTTAAAAGCAGCACAATATATAGGCTACAGAAGGAGGGGTCCCAAAGGAAAAATTATGATCATCACATAAATTAAATATTTCCTAAATGTAATTTAGTTCTCTTCCTACTAATAAAAGTAAGAAATGCTTTAAAGTATAGATCCAGGTCATAAATTATACCAGTATTAAAGAGGGCCTTTGTGGTCCACTGAACTAAGGATTATTTGGAGTTAAAGGAATTATAACCCTGTCAACAGAATTCACAATGATGTGCAGGATACTGAAATATTTTCCTTTTTTGATCAATATAGGCAGCTTCTCATGATCACTCATACCTCAAAGAAGATGCTTAGCTCCAGGGAATGATTTTGCCTTTCTACCATTGTAAATCCACTGATTAATTGTCAATATTGTCCTCCACCTTATGTCAGAGAAATCCATCCACATTGCAGGTATCTATCTGCATAGACTTTTCTAGTTGGATTTCTATTTTCAAAGCTATTAAACATGAACTTTTAACAGCCATTAAGATTACAGCTAGTGTTACCTCCCACACTGCTGGCTGAGATTCAACAGCTCACATAAGCCTTGGTTATCTTGGCATGTGTGTGAAAGCTACTTACTATTTAATTACAGAACTAAAACTTCACTGTAAAAGCTCATCTAAGGTAACTAATCAAGTTCTGATACATGTCAGTAATAAGCATAAAACCCAATGCTTCCACAATAAGTGGTAGATTTATATTAGTACACATTTCACATCATGTAGGACCTCTTTGACTTTAAAATAGGCAGTAGATCAGTCATTTCCACATGTGCCAGTCAGGATCAGCCTCCTACTACAGACTGAGTTGGGTAGCCATCATCCAAGTAAACACCGTGATTCACTTTTGAAAACCTAGCCATGGACCCTCTAGCACTGCTAAGGAAGAAGTAACTAGATAAATCACTAATTTCTTACTCCCAGGGCATCCTAACCATATAGATAGCACATTAAACCCACTATCAGATTTTATGCACTTAAGGAGAGACATCATCCATCTTAATTGTTGTGTTGCTTTTTGGCAGGACATTTAACTGAAAATTTTTAATAGGTACTTCTGATTTCCTGTTGTACCAAAGTCCTCTCAAAATAAAAATAAAATAAGAGGAAAATGGAGAGTGAAGCAAACCAGTCCCTATAGATACTATAGGGAACAAACTGAGGATTGCTGGAGGGGAGGTAGATGGGAGGATGGGATAACTCAGTGATGGGCATTAAGGAGGGCCCTTTATGGAATGAGAACTGATTGTTATATGCAACTGATGAATCACTGAATTCTACCTTTAAAACTAATACTACAGTATATGTTAATTAAATTGAATTTAAGTAAAAATAGTTTTTAAAAAGTAAAACACCCAATGTTTATCAATGTGAAAAATATTGGACAGAATAAGAGGATAATAAATTGTATAGACATGTGTGGGCGTGGGGGCTGTGGGCATGTGTGTGGGTATCGGTGGATGGGTAATAGAAATATCAAGCCCTGAGCAGAACAGCATATAATTTGCTACTATTAAGAGGAGAGGTGTTGACGTGCTGAAACAGTAAGCCTGTTGCAAAAAAACATGATTTTTTTAGAGCAGGGAGGAATACTGTCTTGTGAATATATAAGGGCAGTTAATAGTTCCACTCAAATGCAGTGTAGTGCTAAAAGGCCACAGAGTGAGTAGTAAGTAAAAGCAGATGCTTTTAAAGACAATGTGAAACACTGTTTTAAGGTGGTTGTTATCTCCTGGCAATTATGTTGACTTGTTTAGTGTGGCTTTGAGTCTTTTCTTAAATTCTTTTAAGTTTAGGGGCTAATGTTTCCGTGTTCAAAGAGCACGCCAACACAAAAGGATCAAGAATTCTTGCCTCAGCCAGAATACACAAACACACACAAATACACACACACTTTAAACTTTGAGTCAGAAGATGTGTCTTCCAACTGTAAATAACCCATTTTGTATCCTCAGACAAGACACTGTATCTCTCTAAACTGAGGCATGGCGATGAGTAAGATAAGTAAAGTACCTCCCAAATAGCAAGATCTTAAGGAAGTAAAAGAAATGAGATGCTGCTTGTAAAAGAGCTTTGTGCCCAAGAAGGGAATTTAGAAAGAAATTATTTCTAAATATCTTAAAATAGAACTCTGTGGGCATGGGATGTAAAGCAGTAATGGAAAAATAAAGACAGATTTATAAACTATGGGGCTTGAATAGTAAAGAGCAGATAGCAAGAGCCTTTTCAGTTGTCCTGTTCAAAGTAGACAGGGACCAGTCTTGGAAACCAAGGCGATGGAGTTATATGTGTCTCAGTTTTGTTAAAAGTTGACTGACAACTGCTCTACCCCATGGTCTATTGCCGAGGTTGTGACGTTTCAGGGGAAATGTTGTACCTTGCATAAAATATTATGGTTCCATGTCCCTTCTGGAGAGGTAGAAGCAATTGCCTCAAAAGCCAGATACTTGCCCCCCTCCAACACTTAAAATAGAATTTCCCAAAACTGAATGAATTGGAATAACCAAAATAGGTACTATATGGATTAAATCAATTTTGAAGGAATTTATGTAATAGATCAAATACAGCTAATTTTTTATCAAAGCTTACTCAGTTCCTAAGTGTTTCTATAAGGATATATGCAAAGACCCTGAGGGGAAGAGTTTTGCTGTTTGCTGTTTCAATTCAGCTTCCTAGTGGAAATGTTAGCACTTTATAATCTTTAGAATACAGGAGAGTAGAAATCTGTGACCCATAGGGGAAAAAAATAGTAATAAAAAGCACTGAGAAGGTTTTTATTTCTTCTTTAATCCCTCCTACTTCGTTATTCCTGACCACCCCCACTAGAGAAGAGAAGGTTAATATTTACAGTTGTGACATTTATATGAATCATGTCTTGTATAATTTAAGTGTTCTTCATCACAACAACATAGTTTTTATATCTCAAAAGATATTTTTAAGTTATTTTAGTGGAGTCCTTCAGGCTGAAATACAAGAACACTAGACAGTAATTCAAATCCACAGGAAGAAATAAAGAGCACCAATAAAGACAACTACGTGTATACATATTAAAATATCATAAATGTATTTATTTATGTATCTTTTTCCTCTGATCTGATTTAAAAGAAAACTGCATGAAAAAAATGATCATAAAACTGTGCTCACGGGTTTATAAAATATAAAGATGTAATATTATGACAATTTTTATGACAATCTTATGACAAAGTAGAGAGAATGAAACTATCTCAGAGCAATGTTTTGTGCTGAAAATAAGGTGATATTAATCTGAATAGATTGTTTGAAGTTAAAATGTTAATTGAAGTCCCCAGGGCAACTGCTCTAAAAATAACTCAAAAAACAGGTAAAAGGAAAAACAAAGGAATTAAAATGGTGCACAAATGTATGCTTTTAACCAAAAGAATTGAGAATAGAGAATTTATATATATATATATATATAAAATATATGGGGAAAATGGCAAAAAAGTGGATGAATCCTTATCAGTAATTACAGTCTATGGAAATGTGTAAGCACTCAAAAACTCCAAAAGGCAGATTGCAGAATGAAATTTTTTAAAAGGTAATACCAATACACTCTATACTACAAAAAATACACATTAAATTCAATGACACAAAGTTTGAAAGTAAAAGGATTGGAAAAAATGAACCGTGCAAACAGTTAATAAGAGAGAGCTGTGGGTTGCTACACTAATACCAGATAAAAGTGTTACTGGAAACCTTTCCCCCAGATAGCTGTTCACTGAGGACAAATCATTGCCAAGTTTGAAGTGCAGCCAGAAACATGCTTGGCTCTTTAGACAGCACCTCTCCAATTTCCAGGCTCAGACTTTATCAGCACGGAGTCCACCACCAGTCACTGTCCAGCCTTTCTGTGTTCATACCACACTAGAAACCTGTTCTTGGAACTGTCCTCCACTCTGAGGTGGAGATTCGAGGAAGAGACATGACCCATCAGTGGCCTAATAAGTTCCATTGCAGCGGCTGAGTGTTTGTTGTCATTATATTTGAGATTCATTGTTCAGAGATGTAAATAGCGTGTGCTCCTTCCCTTCTTAGTTTTTTTAAAAAGAGCTTTTCCCATTCTCCCTTTTCTTTGGCCTCTGCTTGTGAGGGAGAGGAAGGAGAGTAAATGATACTGTTTACCTTCCTAGTCCCACGCTAGGTCAAAAGCCGACTAACCAAGCCCACTCCACATGTAGTCACACAACTGAACCGTTCACACTGAGCTGGCCGCGCCCTTTCTAGGGTTGCAGAAGAAAGGAAGTTTGTAAGCCTTTAACAGGTGTTTGATCAGAAGAGATTCTTCTATTGAGTCAATTGTATAAAGAGCCACATTAATTTCTTTACCAGTTCTCTGCCCACACCGCGTAGAGCTGGATGTATTGTGTTTCTACTGTTCTCGTATATAGGAGGGTAGAGAAAGGGGAATCCGCAGGTCCTCTGAAGAATTCCTGTAAGGCTACACTGAGGGGAGAGGAATAATGTAGGTCTCCACAGCCTCCAACAGGATGGGAAACAAAGTGCTTTTGGGGCCACTGACAGCTATTCCTCGCAAATGGATGTTTCTCGCCTATGATATGATGAATGCAGAGTCCAGCCACGCCAAAATTCCACTTTCAAGTTTTCTGAAATATGAAGTTCTTTGCATCTTTAACCATTCTCAAGCAGAGTGGGAGATTTCAATGATACTGGGCCCCTGTAAACTCAGTATCTCCTCTCCTTCCTATCCTTATACTTGTGCCTGTGTGAAGTTACTGGTTGTGAGGGAACTGGGGAAAGTCTGATTTAGCCAGGTCCTTTCTCATGGGGAAAACCATCTGAAAAGTTTAAAGTACTTTTGTTATATTTAAATAGGGGGCACCTGGGTGACTCAGTTGGTTAAGCGACTGCCTTCGGCTCAGGTCATGATCCCAGAGACCCAGGATCGAGTCCCACATCGGGCTCCCTGCTCTGCGGGAAGCCTGCTTCTCCCTCTCTCACTCCCCCTGCTTGTGTTCCCTCTCTGGCTGTGTTTCTCTCTGTCAAATAAATAAAATCTTTAAAAAATAAAAATGAAAAAATAAACATACACTATAAAAGTAATATATGAGCAATTGAACCACTAAGAAGGCTCAATGAAGAAATTTAGAAATGAATAGGTGTGCAGGGCCACTCTCCTTCCTTCCCTTATCCCTTGTCACCACTGAGAAGTTAAAAGAGAGAAAAATGTCCCTTCCCATTCTGTAACCCCAAAGTTATGGGATTCTCTGGACATATACCTTCAAATAAAGACTGCATATGGTCATTCAAAGAAATAAGTACATTAAGGAATGATAAAAAACCATGATCATGATAAAAGAGACCATCTTATTCACAGTATGACTAGTATCCAGATTATTAGATAAATCTAAGTGAATGTAGATTTTCTAAAGATTTTCCAGATCTGTAATCCACTTCCAAGCTCAGTTAGGCGGCAGTCTTATTGCCTTGCTGGGGTCATCTGGGGCTGCTCAGTGCTCTGTCACATAGCCCCCCATCTTCAAAGCAGCAGTTGCCTGTTGAGTCCTTTTCACAATTCCAGTCTCTCTGATTTCTTGTTCTGCTACCAATGGAAGCAAATTCTTTACTTTCCAATGGTTCTTATGGTTAGATCGAGTCCACCCATATCATTTCCCTTCTCACTATCACAATGTCAATTGATTAGTAATCTAAATTGCATTTATAATCCTTTTTCCATGTAATTTAGCATAATTATGAATATGATATAATATTCTCATTCTTGAGGATTATGGCAAAAAATCTTTACTCCTTTTTTTTCAGCAAAATTTCTATACATATTCACATCCGTTAACCATATTAATAGACTCTACATCATGGTATTATTCAATGAAAACAACCAATTCATACACCATGTTGTAACCATAAAACCTTGGTTAATTAGATAATAGTAAATACAATGATGAATGCTAATATGTGCAGAGAAACTTCAATGAATTTGACTTCTGTAAATAGATGAATGATCCTGGACTCATTCATTTGTACACTTTATTTGCTTTATTAGTGAGTTCAAAATCATGCAGTTATATCCATATTACAAAACAATCACCTAATGAACGCTTTGTATTGAGGGAAATGAATTATCCCCAGTGACAAATATAAGAAAATGCAGATTACTTTGTATGTAAATGTATTAACATTTACTAAGGAAAGAGAGAGATCCAGGAGCATAAAGAATAATGTCATAACGCCCCCCAAATAAAGTGACTACAGTGCTTAGCAAAGAATCAAGAATATTTGCTTCTGATTTGTTTTGATTTTGATTAGTTTTTCTATTGCTTACATGGTGGTATGTTTGCTTGTATTTAATATAATGTCATTATGTGAATTCCAAGTAACATTAAGGGCTGTCAGGATTAACTGATTATCTTTAAGAATGACTCTCTCTTAACTATTCAGAAACAAAAACTGTTCAGCACATTGGCCAACTTCCCTCTCACTTAAAATATAACAAAGAAAAAACAAAAAAACTTGCAAAAATCTATCTGAAGAAGTTTGAACAAGAAGAAAAGCAAAGGATTTCATAGTCAGTATATGAAAGTATTAGTAACCTGTCAATACTTTGAGGAATTGCTGCTAAATATGGTCCATATTAGACAGGACGTAAAGGAATGACTGAAAATGGGCTCATTAACCACTCAAAAAGTAACATTGAGCAATATAAATGGAATGAAGGTCTCTGATTGTAGTAATA
Source organism: Spilogale gracilis (assembly GCA_004023965.1). Classification (NCBI taxonomy): domain Eukaryota; kingdom Metazoa; phylum Chordata; class Mammalia; order Carnivora; family Mephitidae; genus Spilogale; species Spilogale gracilis. Next base: position 49,280 of record PITA01012461.1, on the reverse strand, counting down.
TAAATGTAAGTGGGGGAGTTGTGGGATGAAGAAGAATGGGTTATTTGGTCTATTGTTTTAACATTATTTGGGTGGTTGGTGTATTAGTTATTTGCTGCTTAACAAATTAGCTTAGCTCTCAATAGTTTAAAACAAAAATAAAAAGTATTATTCACCCACTATCAGGCTTCAGAGGCATTGCTACATTCTGTGGAAGCAAACTCGATGCTAGAGCTTTTTTTTCCTTGAGAGGTACAGAGGATGAATTTCTGGCTTGCCCAATATCCCCCTAAAGCCTGACCCAGTGGTAAAGGTGGCTTGAAGAATCTAGCGTCATTGGTCCAAGCTTGAGGACCTCGGATCCTGGCAGAACTGAATCAGAGAGTTTGAGGGATGGGAATAAATCTGACAGATAACTGATAATTGAATCTGACAGTTTTCCAGGGACATATCTCATGGTTTCTGAAACCCTGTCCCTGCTGGGTCTCCTGTGACTCTCAGAACCTGTGTTGTGATTGTTGATGGTTATGTGATGATGCACTTTTCCCTTCCTTTTGTCTGGATTAGAGGGAGCCCTTTGACTCAGGAATTACCACTAAAAACTGTCAGAGACTGGAGTTACTCCTTGTATCTCTTCAGACATGGTTGAAATCTCTCCCTCAGACCATATAACTCTTCTAGGATCAAGCCCCAAACCTGCATGTGGCCCTGAGCTTCAGGGTTATTAAAGACCATAATATCAGACCCAGTTTCTGTGGTCTGGGCTGAGCACAGAGCTGATACTGATTTGTCTCTTTCCAGTGAGCCTTCCTGCCTCTTGCTTTTTTTCTGGGCAAAGCCACTGAAACAGCTTATCTTTGTCCTCATTTTCCTTTTGGAAGAAACCTGTGTGTTGTCCAGCAAGACTGCTGGGGTGTTCCTCTTTCTCAGCCATAGAAACTACATTCCTTTTGTGATTTTTCCTTGTAGCCTGAAGCTTAGGATGTCCCAGCAGGCACCGGTTGCTTCTTCTGACTTCCCTGTTAGTGCCCAACACCTAAAAAGGGTCCCTAGTGGATCCACTCTGGGAATGAGACTTAGAGAGCCAAGAAACCAAGCATTTGGAAGCTAGGGGCAATCCAGTGGACAAGCCTGAGGCCAGGGCTGGGCTGGAACTCTATGTCCAATGCACATTTATGTCATCAGGAAGGTGCTTTTGAAAGCATGGTTGTCCTGGGCCTTGGGTGAACAGTATGCTTAGTGGTGTGTGATATTCCCAGTTAAATACTCTGGATTATACAAATGTCCATCTACCTTATTATTATTTCCAGGTCACCAATTCTTCCAATTACTGGTAAAGAAAACTGGGGCGCTTGCCCTCAACTTTTCTCCAAAATGCTTTGACCATAGTAGGAACACCTAAAATCATCTAACTCCTTCCTAATGTATGAACTATGCTTATAGATTACCTGCTTCCTTGATGAGCCTGAAATGGGCAAGGTGAGCACTCTGTCTGAGATGGTTTAGTGAGAAAAGGCCAGCCAGGAGTGCTCACCATTGTTTTGCAGACCAGCCCTAATGGAAAGAAAAGACTTGATCCAGAGCCACCTGCTATGAGAACAGGGCCAGTGAGTAAGTGTTGACGAACCCTCTTCTCCCATGGATACCCTGACTTTCCTGAAGAAAATATATAGCCAGTGAATCTCTGCATTCAAGATGTCATTCTGGAGCCCTTTGCCACACGTACATGGATGATCTGTGAGATTTAAATGCCATTCAGATATCTGCTTTGCCCAGCCTGTTCCCATAGGTGACAGTCTTTTCTTTCCCAATAGTTCAGATAAAAGGTATTTCTCTGAGTCAACATAAACCAGAAAATTAGGAAGTAGAACAGAAAAAAAAGTGAATTTTTAGGGGTCCCTGCCTCATTGCTGTCCAGATGTTTTATAATAATATAATAAGTACTCATACAATTTAGTTGGATATATAGAGAGTAAATAGAAGGAAGTGGAAGAAACTGTTTATACTCTAAGAACTTTCCCAGAACTGACTTTTAAAATCATCTTCAGTTTTAAGAAACATAGTAACTTTTTAAAAAATTTATTTATTTTTTCAGCATTCCAAGATTCATTGTTTATGCCCTACACCCAGTGCTCCATGCAATATGTGCCCTCAGTGCCCACCACCAGGCTCTCCCATTCTCCCACCCCCTCCCCTCCAAGACCCTCAGTTTGTTTCTGAGTCCAAACTCTCTCATGTTTCGTTTCCCTCCCCGAATTACCCTACTTCCCATTTCCTTTCCTTCTCCTACTGTCCTCTATATTACCCTCTATGCACCACAAGTAAGTGAAACCATGTGATACTTGACTTTCTCTACTTGGCTTATTTCACTCAGCATCATCTCTTCCAATCCAGTCCATGTTGCCAGAAAAGTTGGGTATTCATCCTTTCTGATGGAGGTGCAATATTCCATTGTATATATGGACCACATCTTCTTTATCCATTTATCTGTTGATGGGCACCTTGGCTCTTTCCACAGTTTGGCAATTGTGGCCGTTGCTGCGATGAACATTGGGATACATATGGCCCTTCTTTTCACTACATCTGTATCTTTGGGGTAAATGCCCAGTAGTGCAATTGCAGGGTCATAGGGTAGCTCTATTTTTAGTTTTTTAAGGAATCTCCACACTGTTTTTCAAAGCGGCTGCACCAACTTGCATTCCCACCAACAGTGTAGAGGGTTCCCCTTTCTCTGCAGCCTCTCCAACACTTGTTGATTCCTGTCTTGTTAATTTTGACCATTCTGACTGGTGTAAGGTGGTATCTCAGTGTGGTTTTGATTTGAATTTCCCTGATAGCTACTGATGATGAACATTTTTTCCTGTGTCTGTTAGCCATTTGTATATCTTCTATGGAGAAGTGCCTCTTCATGTCTCCTGCCCATTTTTTGATGTGTTTATTTTCTTTTCAGATGTTGAGTTTGAGTAGTTCTTTATCGATCTTGGCTATCAGCCCTTTGTCTGTAGTGTCATTTGCAAATATCCTCTCCCATTCCGTGTGTTGCCTCTTTGTTTTATTGACTGTTTCCTTTGCTGTGCAAAAACTTTTTATTTTGATGAAGTCCCAAAAGTTCATTTTTGCTTTTGTCTCCTTTGCCTTTGGAGATGTGTCTTGAAAGAAGTTGCTGTGACTGATGTCAAGGAGGTTACTGCCTATGTTCTCTTCCAGGATTTTGATGGATTCCTGCCTCACATTGAGGTCTTTCATCCATTTTGAGTTTGTCTTTGAAGAAACACAGTTGTACTTTTTAAAAATCCATTACTAATCCCAATGTAATGGAACAGAAGCAAAGGAAAACAAAGGAAAAGATTGCAAACCATCCATAACAATGAAAACCAAAGACACTGTTGTGTCATCTCTTAAGAAAAAAAAGCTAAAATAGGGGTGCCTGAGTGGCTCAGTGGTTAAGTGTCTGCCTTTGACTCAGGTCATGATCCCAAAGTCCTGTCGAGCCCCACATCAGGTTCCCTGCTCAAGGGGAAGCCTGCTTCTCCCTCTCTCACTCCCTGTGCTTGTGTTCTCTCTCTAACTATATTTCTCTCTGTCAAATAAGTAAATAAAAATCTTTAAAAAAAAACCCTAAAATATAGTGATTTTCAACTAAAATCAATTAACAGTCAAAACTATCAAGAATGAAGGACAGGGGGCGCCTGGGTGGCTCAGTTGGTTGGGCGACTGCCTTCGGCTCAGGTCATGATCCTGGAGATCCGGGATCGAGTCCCACATCGGGCTTCCTACTCAGTGGGAAGCCTGCTTCTCCCTTTCTCAGTCCCTTGGCTTGTGTTCCCTCTCTCACTGTGTTTCTCTCTGTCAAATAAATAAATAAAATCTTTAAAAAAAAAAAAAAAAAAAAAAAAAAAAAAAAGAATGAAGGACAGGGGTGCCTGGGTGTTTCAGTCCTTAAGGATCTTCTGCTCAGGTCATGATCCTGACGTCCTGGGATTGAGGACTCCCTGCTTGGTGGGAAGCCTGCTTCTCCCTCACCCACTCCCCCTGCTTGTGTTCCCTCTCTCGCTTTCTCTCTCTCTGAGAGATAATATACAAAAAATAAACAAATTAAAAAAAAAAGAATGAAGGATAAGATCTGGGAAAATGACAGAAGTAGTAGCATAGTTTAAGAATCCCCAAATAAAATAGAGGTAAATTAGATAAAAAATCTAAATTGCTGGACTGCATTTTCCACCAAAATAGGTGCGACAGCATTATGACAAATTTCCCACTACAATAATTAGGGCAAAATACTAAGAGCCATAGACTTGCATGCTATCTATTCCTGATAAATCTCAGAACAAACAAACAAAAGCACAAGGAAGTATATAGATATTCACTGGAAGCAAAGTGACTGCTTACGGTGACAGGAAACTGATCTAATCACAATGAAAAGCAGGGGAAAGTTATAAAATTAATGTAAAGATAAATAGCATTACCAGAGATAGATAGAACTTATTCCAACATGAGGATAATGGATTTTATCTAAGTTGAAAATTGAATGATCAAATGAATGAGATATTAAAAGGGATGATTGAGGGAATTTTTTTGAATGGGAACAAAGACAAACTTACAAATAAAATGGTGTAGTGTAGATATGTAAGGAAAATAATCAAGGAATGATTACCATTTAGTGGGAAGTGACTTCATTATTGAACTTGATCAATTAAAAGAATTTTTCAAGCAACCAGGCAAAAAAGAGCAACTCGCTTATAAGGGGAACATCAGAAATCAACCACTAGTATTTCATTCCCAAAGTCAGTTGAGCCAAACAAACACATGAAAAGATGCCCAGCATCACTCATCATAAGGGAAATACAAATCAAAACTACAGTGAGATATCACTTCACACATTGTTAGAATGGCTAAAATTAACAACACAGTAAACAACAGATGTTCGCGTGGTTGCAGAGAAAAGGGAACCCACTGTTGGTGGGAATGCAACCTGGTGCAGGCACTCTAGAAAACACTATGAAGAATCCTCAAAAATTTCAAAATAGAATGATGCTATGATCCAGCGATTGCACTACTAGGTATTTACACACAGGACACAAAAATACTGATTTCACGGGGCACATGTACCCCGATGTTTATAACAACATTATCGACACTAGCAAAATTATGCAAATAGCGCAAATATCCGTCGACTGATGAATGGATGAAAAAGATATATAGAGAGAGATATACAATGGAATATTACTCATCCATAAAAAAGAATGAATTCTTGCATTTGCAGTGAGTGGATGGAACTAGAGAGTATTATACTAAATGAAATAAGCCAGTTAGAAAAAGAAAAAAAAACATGATTTCACTCTTTTATAAAACTAAACAAGTGAACATAAGGGAAAGGGGAAAAAAAAGGGGGGGGAGGCAAGCCATAAAACAGACTTAATTACAGAGAACAAATGGAGTTGTTAGAGGGGAAAAGGGTGGAGGGACGGGCTAAATGGGTTTTAGATATTAAGGAGGACACTTGTGATGAGCACTGGGTGTTATACGTGAGTGATGAATCAATGTAAGTTCTACCCTGTCAACAAACTAGAATTTAAATAAAAACTTGGAACATTAAAAAAAAAAAAAAGGATCTACCTATATGCCCTTCATGCTATAAACGGTAACACAGGTAGATCTTTTGGGAGAAAAAAGAAACCAAATAGTTTCTCCAATCAATTTTATAAGAGAATATGTTCAGATAAAATATGAAAGAATATGAAGAAAAACAGACAACCAGAAAAGGCTTAAAAAATAATATATTGGGCGCCTGGGTGGCTCAGTGGGTTAAAGCTTCAGCCTTTGGCTCAGTTCATGATCTCAGGGTCCTGGGATTGAGGCCCGCATTGGGCTCTCTGCTGGGCGTGGAGCCTGCTTCCCCCTCTCTCTCTGCCTGCCTCTCTGCCTACTTGTGATCTCTCTCTGTGCCAAATAAATAAATAAAATCTTTAAAATAATAATAATAATATATTTTAAAAAGTAAAAGGACTGGACATTATATGCAACTGATGAATTATTGAACACTACATCTGAAACTAATGATGTATTATAGGTTGGATAAATGAATTTAAATTAAAAAAAAAGAAAAAGGAAAAAAGAAATAAAAATAAAAATACTAAGTATCAAAAATAAGTCAAGACAGCCAGTTTTTAAAATTCCTCAGATAAGTATATCTTCATAATATCATTCTCAATCAAATTGTTATTCTAGTGTAAAGATAATGAGCAAATATTTAATATTTAGAAGCATTAAGATAAAATAACTAAGTACTACAACTTCTATGCTATGTTCCCTTCTTAAAAAAATACTGGAATATGAAATGTAGCTAGAGAACTGTCTTATCCCATCAAACAACCCAGAAAGAGAATAGCTGTGTGGGAAAATACAGGAAAAATTAAAGAATACTCAATATTGTAAATACATTTGCAAATACTTCTGTAAATTCAATGTAATTTCAACCCAATTTCCACACGTTGTGTTTGTTGCACTCATAGCAGCATTATTCATAGTAGTCAGAAACAAAAAAGGTTGAAACAGTTAATTGTGACTCAGTTAATAAATGGATAAATAAAATATGGTAAATCTTCATGATGACATATTATTCAGCAATAACAAGGAATGAAGGAGTGATATATACCGCATATGGGTGAACCTCAAACACCTTCTGCTGAGTAAAAGAAGCCAACCACAAAAGATCATAGTGTTTTATTTTATTTTATTTTATTTTATTTTATATTTTATTTTATTTTATTTTATTTTATTTTATTTTATTTTATTTTATTTTATTTTATTTTATTTTATTTATTTTATTTGTGGGGGGAGTAGAGGGAGAGAGAGAATACTAAGCAGGCTCTGCTCAGAGCCCCATGTGGGGCTCAAACTCAGGACCCTGAGATCATGACCTGAGCTGAAATCAAGATTCTGACACCCAACAACAACCATCCAGGTGCCCCACATAGTGTATTATTTTCAATAAAATCCCCAGAACATGTAAATCTGTAGATACAGGAAGTAGATTAGTGGTTGCCCAGGTCCGGGGTGCTGGGAAGATGGAGAGTCATAAAATTTCGTTTTGGAGTCATGAAAATGTCTTGAAATTATACAGGGGTGCTAGTTTAACAAACTGGGAATACATTAAAACAAAAACCTAAATTTTACAATTCAAAACGGTGATTTTTTTGGAGTATATGAAGTAGTTCTCAATTTTGAAAATGTGTGGGGAAAAATACTCATTACAAGTATATGTGAAAAGATGAGAAGGAATAGAAAAGATTGGCTGGCTACTCTTGATCTTTAATTTTATATTTTCTAAAACACAAGCCAAAATAGAGTAAATAGTAAATAGAGTAAATGTTCTAATAACAATTTCTATTTCCTGGACCTTATAAAGAGCTCAATAATCAGGAGAAGGAAAATATTCTGCATTTTATGTAATTCTAATATTTTATAGTATAGTAATATTATAGCATAGTGTTTTATTGAAATATTACACTACAACAAAAAGTAAAACCTTAAAAGAACTTGGAAGGCTATTTCCTTTTTCCTTTTTTGAAAAAAAAATGTTTTTCTTTGAATATAGCTGCCACACATTGTTAATTCGTTTCAGATGGAGAACAGAGTGATTCAACAAGTTTGTATGTTATGCTGGGCTCACCACGAATGTAGCAGCCATCTGCCACCACAGAAGGTACTACAGTGTCATTATATTTCTTATGTGTGTCCTTTATTTCCATGACTTGCTCATTCCATAACAGGCTATTTTTGGGTAACATTACTTCTGTTGTTGGTTACTTAAGAGATATTTTATTGAAGTCCAGATGGCCATGTTTTAAATTTTCATGATTTCTTTTCTTTAATATTCCTGTATCAATCTCATTATTATTTTCTACTTAAAGGAAGTAATATTTATTCTCTAAAGCAAATATAAAAAATATGAAAAAGGCAAGGGCAAAATAAAAATAAATCATCAAAACAACAGAAAACAGGGGCACCTGGGTGGTTCAGCTGGTTAAGCATCTGCCTATGGCACAGGTCATGATCTCAGAGTCCTGAGATGGAGCCCCTCTGTTGGGCTCCCTGATCAGCAGGGAATCTGCTTCTCTCCCCCTCCCTTCATCCTTTCCCCCAGCTTGTGTTCTCTCTTTCTCTAGCTGTGCTCTCTCTCTCTCAAATAAATAAATAAAATCATAAAAAAAAACCAGAAACTAATGTTACTTCTTACTACCCAAAGGAAAGTCTATATATATAATTTTATCTAAAAATTTCAGATAGTTTAGTAACTGGCTCTGTTACTTATGAGTTTATATATCAGTGAATATTCTTCTATAGCCTGGTTGTTAATGACTAAATCGAGTCCAATAGCAATGCCTTTTCTATAGGAACCAGGATTGCTTTTAATCTTATAAGGATTTGGGAAGAGTGAACCTTCGCTCATTGTCTTTGTGAATATTGCTTATTTTCTTAAGATACTTTCTGTAAGTAGAATTTTTGCATTTAAAGGCATATGTGGGGTGCCTGAGCAGCTCAGATGGTTAAGTGTCTGCCTTTGCTTCAGGTCATGATCTCTTGGTTCTGGGATCCAGCCCTGTGTTGGACTCCCTGCTCAATGGGGAGCCTGCTTCTCCCTCTCCCTCTGCCTCTGCCTCTCCCCCCTCCATTCATGCTTTCTCTGTCAAATGAATAAATAAAATCTTAAAAAAATATTAAAGAGATATGTATCAACAAGGCATTTATACATGTTTCAAATAAACAACTACAAGTTATATAGTCATGGAAATACTTTATTAGTTTTTCAGTTTCTGGAATTCATAAAACTCTGCTCATTACCTTGTTTTTAAACTAAATATTTTCATGTAAATGACAACATCTTAATTCATCATTAATTAAATATATATCTAATATCATATTTACATAATAGATAATACTAAACAACTTATATATTATCATGAAACTACTTCTCTTCTTGCCAATTACCTGCTTACATATATTATTTGATTTGATTTTTATTAGTGTTCTTCTTATAGGATATCATAATTAAAAGGAAATATAGATACCATTTACTCCATCATCTTTCACAGATTCATAGAGAAAAAGTTATTTCACTTAAGTCAGTGTGTGTGTTATGTTACATATAACCTTTCAATTGTAAATGAAAATCTATTACTAAGTAAATAACTCACTAATTCACCAACTTTCTTGCTCACCATTTTGAAAAGTTCTTATGGGTCAGGTCCTATGATGGTTTCTGAGGTTTCCACGAAGAATAAATATGGTCTTCAAGAACAAAAGGTAAATAGAGGTTTTAAAGCTACAGTTCACATCCCTACTGTATCAACAAGTGATACTATAGGGAGATTGGAAATGAAATAGAATGTGCCTTGGAGGAGCGCCTGGAGAGCCCAGTCAGTTAAGTATCTTGACTTGATTTCGGCTTAGGTCATACGTTGCCCTCGGGCAGTAATGTCCGTATTAAGTAACAACAGATTATGTATCCGGCTACTTCTCAGATTCCTCTAAAAAAAAGTGTTTTACTCTGCCATTTTAAATGGCCAACAAAATATTGATCTTACCTTTTTTTCAGAACTATGCTCCATGAAATAAATCAAATATAGAAGTATATATTTAAAAAGTGAAGAATACCAACAATTTTCTAACCAGTTTGCTCATATATGGACAGTACCAGTTATGGAATGGGAATCCAGGGAAGAGTATGAACTATCCTGGTCTATTTCTAATAGATCCTCTCCCACCACTGTCCCTGCATCTGCTGTATCTGTTCTTAATAATTTTTGAGTAACCTTAATCCGGACATTTAAGCAGCCAACTACCAACATGAAAATGTTTCATCACAATTACTTCTTTAAAAAATAAATTGCATCTAATGCTTTAAACAAGTTTAATTATGGGACAGGATGTAAAGGGTAAGAAATAGGAAAAGTGAAATGAGTTCAGGGCTACATTAAAAACTTTTACACATATGAAAGTAAACATCTCAAAAAAAAAGAAAGAAAGTAAACATCTCATTGGAATCAACAAGTGTACATTAGCTATATGACACTTAATTTTATATAATTAAGGCCTTCAGCATCCTCTGGATTCACTGGATGGAAGACTAACAGAACACAAAACCAGCCATTAAGAGACATAAACAGAGGTCTTGATTGACACTAGCCATCAATTAGGCAGGGGATACCAAGTGAGTAATTCCTTTACTGGCTTAGCCAAATATTGACACTCAGCTCCATAGATGCCTAAGGAATAACCTGTGGTTCAGTGTAGTTATGAATAAAGGATGAGACAAATATGACAGCACTATTAGTTTGTTTTTACAGATTATACTGTCTTTGAGGTGCTATAGCATTTATACTGTGAATGAGAACATATCTTGGATTATCTTTAAAAACATCCTAAGGGGCGCCTGGGTGGCTCAGTTGGTTAAGCTACTGCCTTCGGCTCAGGTCATGATCCAGGAGACCCTGGATCGAGCCCTATATCGGGCTTCCTGCTTCAGCGGGAAGCCTGCTTCTCCCTCTCTCAGTCCCTCTGCTTGTGTTCCCTCTCTAGCTGTGTTTCTTGTCTGTCAAATAAATAATAGTAATAAAAAAAATCCTAGTACTTATAGTGTACAATTTATTTTTATTTTGTTGAGTGCATGAAGTGACCCATTTATTTCAATAAATTGCCTTGAAATTCAAGACAGGAGCTGTTTTGGTTTGTTTCTTTAATTTTTTTTTCCTTTTCCCTGTAGAAAGAGACCATCAGGGATTAGGTCAAGCATCATTTTATAATATTTTTATCTCTTTTGTATCCTTAATTTCAATAAATATGTTCTCCTGTTTCCATTTTAATTATATCAGTATAACCCTCATATTTTGAAGAATATTTTACTTAAATGGAATTTTAAACAGCCCATGGATAGCATACTTTTTATTCTTATACATCTAGCTCACTTTCTAACTTATAACACTTCATTGAAACTCCAGGTGAAGTTTTCCCTACGAATTCATTTTCATTTACTCTTCATTGATTTTATCTCAAAGACTTACAGTGAGGATTTGAGAAATAAATAAAAGGAAGAGAAAATTCATTGAAAATTAAGTGACAGAAAATGTCCATATGTTATAATACATCACAATAAACTTATCAGATAAAAGTTAGAAAATGTGCATTCACTTATATAGTATCATGCCAATATATGAAATTATCATTGTCATGATTATACTGATGGATTTACATGATTCAGCACATAGTTGTACTCATAACTATGACTTATTATAGCAATGCAATAGGGATATTTAGCAGGATCAAAAGAGTAATCCTTTTGCAGCCCTCCTATACTTTCTCCCTCTCATGAGCAACTGCAGACACTACACATAAATGAATAAACAAAAATGCAGCAGCATGTCTGTGATGTTCTAACCAGGAAAGCCATTAGAGACTCAGTGCCCAAGTTTATTTTGAGGGCTGCTCATGTAGCTACTTTCCCTAGCGTGCATCAAAGTTCCAGAGGGCAGTGGGTTTTTAGCATAGACCACCTTGTGTGTACAAATAGTTTAGAAAAAGTAAACCACCCTTGTCAATTAGAAGAAGTTTTCTATCAGTGTGTTCGACTACCAGCCAAATTCTCAGTTGCTCACCAAGGGTCAAGCTTGTAAGCAGGCTTTTCTAAGCAGAGCAGTCTCAGGTGTACTACGTTAACTCTTTTCTGCAGAGATTTCTATTTAGATCTCTTTGGCCAAGTATTCCTAGGATTCTTCAGGTGTCTCCTATGTGTTAAAAAGTTCAGGATGGTATTGTGACATTAGGTAGGCACCGTGGCTTCTTACACTAGATCTACTACTCCCACTAGAGTAATACACAACCATCTCCCAACTAGCACCTCATAAAGGTTTTAAAAAGCAGAAACCTATAAATATCTTCAAAAGTCATTATGTGAAAATACCCATCAACCTAAAATTCAATGCCCAGCTAAATTTTTTGCATTTAATATGCGTGTGAAAAATAAGGATTTTTCTCAGATGAAAATAGTTCACTACACTACAGATTATATATCAGGAACATCAATCAAGAAAACAAATGGGATGCAAAAAAAAATTGGGTAGAATTATTTGCAAGCATTAGAGTGATTCTGAAAAAACAGCACGTGTTAACTAAATTAAAAGTGAAAAAATTATAAGTAAAATATTAAATAAAAGTAATACAGAAGCTGGAAAATTATTTGAAACATTCTAAAGTCTTATCACTTTCAGAAATGAGGAGAGGTTGATTGACTTTCTTTTTTGTAAAGCTATTAAATTTTTAAAAAGACTTTATAGTGCTCATTGCATAAAAAGCAATGACTGTATACTGTCCAAAACAGAAGCACAGAATGGACGATCGGGAAAGTTTTGTTAAGCCAAAAATATTATATTATGTAACAAATAAAAAATGTCTTAAAAATGGGAGCTAAGCATTGAAACAAATATTAAATTAATTTGAAAACAGTGTAATATATAAATGTAAATTGAAGACAAATGTCAAAAATTAAGAAATAATGTTTAACAGAAAAATATAAAACATACAATTATAGTTGAATTGATAGAGCTACTATGGAAAACAGTATGACAGCTCCACACACACAAAAAACTTAAATACAACTACCATATGATCCAGCAATCCACTTCTAAATATACGTCCAAAGAAAACAAAGTTGGTATCTGAAAGATAGATCTTCACTTTCATGTTCATCGCAGCATTACTCATAATTGTCAAGGTATGGAAACAATCTAAGTAACCCGCAACACATGAATGGGTAAAGAAAAAGGAGATATATAATGGACTGTTGTTAGGCCATTAAAAAGAAGGAAATCCTGGGTGCCTGGGTGGCTCAGTGAGTTAAAGTATCTGCCTTCAGCTCAGGTCATGATCTCAGGGTCCTGGGATCAAGGCCCGCATCAGGCTCTCTGCTCAGCGGGGAGCCTGCTTCCTCCTCTCTCTCTGCCTCTCTCTCTGCCTCTCTCTCTGCCTGTCTCTCTGCCTGCTTGTGATCTCTCTCTCTCTGTCAAATGAATAAATAAAATCTTAAAAAAAAAAAAAAAAGGAAGGAAATCCTGGGGCACCTGGTTAGCTCAGTTGGTTAGGCAGCTCACTTTGGCTCAGGTCATGATCTTGGGATCCTGGGCTCAAGCCCTGTGTTGGGCTCCCTGCTCAAAAGGGAGTCTGCTTCTCCCTCTCCCTCTCCCTCTGTCCCTCCCCATGCTCATGCTCACTCTCTCTCTAATAAATAAATAAAAGCTTAAAAAAAAAAGGAAATCCTGCCATTTGCAACAACAGGGATGAACCTGGAAACATTATGCTAGAAGGATTTCCAAATGAAAATGACTTCCTTCATATAACCATGAAAACTTTGTGGAAGAAACTTTACTTCTCATCAATAAGTCATGTGTTCCCCCAAATTTTCAAGCCTCCTGCTGTTCAGCACTTTCATATGATTAGTTCGGGCCAAGGGATATGAGGAGAAGTGATGATCCCAGTTCAAAGCATGTAAAAACCAGTGAACAACCTTCTGGCTTTCATTTCCACTGGGGTGGGAACAAGCATCCTCTTGTTGATGAAGGAAACAATCTGGACTGCCGAGTAATAACATGGAAAGGTTGCCCTAAGAGAGTTTCTCACTTTTTATTTTTTTAACATTTAGCCTGAATAAGAAGTAAATTTTTGTTGTATTATACCTATGATGTTTGTGGTTGTTGATTGCCGGTATAGTCTAATCTAACCTAATCTCTCTAAATTAAGAAAACCTTTCCTAATGGTTCTAGCTAATAAATCACAATGAAAACACATACTGTTTTGGCTTGAATAATGTGTCCCTATAGAACAAATAATTTTAGCCAGTGATATTGGTACTCTGATGGGTCAGATATTGGATATGTACTTACTCTTGTGGAGGTGGAGATAATCACATAATAAAGCCTGAAATGGATTCCACCCAGGAGAAACAAGTCTTGTTATTCGAAGGAGGGGCTCTGATATTGGATAGGCAATAAAAGCAAATTAATTATGAGAAGAGACAATAGGAATGTGCTCACCAGAAGGAAAGCTCTCATGAGGACAGAGTGAGAAAAATGTCATTTGCAGAACAAAGTGAAAAGCCTCAGGAGAAACCAACTTTCTGACACCTGGAGCTTGGAAATCTAGCCTCAACTACTGTGAGAAGATAAATTTCTGTTGTTTAAGCCATCTACCTAGTCTCTGGTATTTTGTTATGGCAGCCTTAGCAAACAAATACATCTATACACAGAAATAACAAAATTACCTAAATAATTTAATGCTGCTATCCCAAATATAGCCCAAAAACACACTCCACCCTCTTCAAAGCAAACAACTCAAACGTCATCCATTTATTGCACCAGTTCCAAGTTCAAGAATTCCAGCTAATATATATTTCTCTCAACAATCTCAGCTGCCCACTTAGGGTCCATTAGCAATAGATAAATGGTAAGATTCACAGAGAAAGTCTAATAATCATGAATCTATGTTAACAAACAACATTGCTTTACGATACACAAAGCAAAATACCTTTCGCATGCTTGGTAAACTTGCTGGCAAAAGCTATGGGAATCTTCAAAAGATAAAAACAGGCAGCAATCTAGGTCACATAAATTATTATATATGCATATATACATATTACATGTATTAAGACAAATTATGGGATGACATAATTAAGACATATGTAAGACATTTAATAAAGTGTAAATATTTCTAATACAGTGTATTACAAAAATTGATTACAAATTAAAACAGAGTTTGGTAATCCTTCAGATGGGTTACAGAAGTATTCAAAAATCAATTTTCTCAGCTCTCTGGACAGGTTGGTGAACAGCATCATCTCTGTTAATCTTGATGTGGCATATAATCACTGAAATTTACTATTTATGCCACAGTGTGAAAATTATTGGGAAATAACACATAGAAAACCTCAGTAAATTCCAAGTGAGTAATTGTTCTGGCTGCATTATCTAAGTACAGTATAATAAAAATTGAAATGGCCATATTTTCTCAATCCTTAAATCTATAAATTTTCATGTTTTGAATTTTCTGAAACTGTGTTTTATAATCATTTTTTAAAAGTCGTAGATACTGGGCAGAGAAATAAATCATAATGTAGTGGTCAATTCTTGTGCATCTGTGAATTAAACAGTTTTAAAGTAACTCTAAGCATGGTCATCTTTATAATTTAGGTATCTGTAATAGTAATATAATAGAATGTTAAACTGTGACTCTTTCCATCTCAGTTTTGGAATTTCTGGGCTGCAGAGCAAGCAAAGAGAACTTAAATAAATCCCAACTGTCTCCTAGAGTTGAATAAAAAGTATCAAAATGTTGGAGTGGCCAAACATGGTCTCGGTTTGCTGGGCAGAGTGCTAGAAAGGACAGAGCTGTTTGAAGACAAGAGAGCTGAATAGAGAGAGAACAAGCTCAGGAAAGTTTCCCATGAATTTTCAGCTAGAGTACTGATAAATGCATCACAGTGAGGAAAATTACGAAAAAGCCAGGAGGAACTAAACGATGGAAAGGCCAGTTAAATGGGTAAGGAAAATCATTTCAACAAATGGGATTGGAACAACTAGGTAGCCATATGTGGGGAAAAAGGGAGACTCCTCAATTCCTACCATAATCCTATACAAAAATATACTTAAAATGAATTGCAGATTTAATATAAAAGTTAAAATGATAAAATACCTAGAAAAAAAGAGGGGGAAATGCCACAGCTTTGGGAGACGACTTATGACACAAAAGCACAAACTACAAAAGAGAAATTTAAGTAAATTGGACTTCATCGAAATTTATAAAAACTTGTCTCTGCTCTTCAAAAGATACTGCTAGAAAATGAGAAAATGAAAAGGCAAACCACAGACTGAAAAAAAAATTTGCTAAGCATATATCCAACAAAGGACTTATATTTGAACTACATAAAGAATTCTCCAACTCAATTATTTTAAAAAATGCAACAAATACTTTACCAAAAAGAAGTTAGGGGTGGATAATAAGTCTATGGTAAAAAAAAAAAAAAAAAAAAAAAGATTCAACGTCATCAGCATTAGGGAATACACATTAAAACCACAGGGAAATGTCGCTATGCACATACCACGAAAGCCTTGCAAGTGTCAGCAAGGAAGTGGAGCACCTGGAACTCTTATGCACTGCTGCTGGGAATCTAAAACAGTTTTCCAAAACACTGTGGGAACAGTTTGGCAGTTTATTTACAAAGTAGACATACACCTACGGTATGACCCAGCATTCTCCTCTGAAATATTCATCTGAGACAAATGAAAGCATATGTCCACACAAAGACTTACACAAGAATACTCAAGACATCTTTGTTTCTAAAGGCCAAAAACTGTCAACAAGCCAAAATTCCTTCGGTGGTACAAACAAATTGTGGTACTCAATGGAATACTATTATTCCATGATAGAAAGCAATGAAATATGAACAATATGAATGAATCTCAAAATAACTATGCTGTGTTAAATATGCTAGACAGAAAAAAATGATAATGTATGATTCCATTTATGCAAAACTCTAAAAAATACAAACAAATCTATAGTAACAGAAAGCAGAACAATGGTTCCTGGAATAAGTGGGACAGGGGAGGAAATGAAGGATTACACATGAGCAAAATGAAACTTTTGGGGAAGGTATATGGTTATTATCTTAATCGTGGTAATGATTTCACAGGTGTATACACATGTTGAAACTCTTAAATTGTGCATTATATACATGTGTGTATGTATATACATGTGTAAATGGAGAGAGAGTTTATTGTGCATTAATTATAACTCATTGCAATGGAAAAAATCATTTTTTAAACTTTCCAAGGAATAAATATTCCACTTTCATACAAACTTTTTAAAAAGATGAACAAATGGGAAATTCCACTACTCATTTGCAAATTATATATGAATAGATACAAACTATCCAAAATACAATACTAGCACTTAATCACTTGTTAAGGAATAAGAAATGCATTTGTTTCAAGGTTATCAAAATGATTCAGTAAAGCAATAGTTTCATAGAGAAAAGAAGTAAATTGCTATGCTGATAGATGCTGAGAAGACATTAGACAATTAAGTATCTCATATTCTTAGAATATTGTGTTAAGAAAGACAAATTCCAATCTCAAACTAATAATCCAACAATCATCTAAAGCCAAAAATCAATTCCAGAACAAGATAAAAATGCCAGTTATTCACTCACATGATGGCATAATTGGTTGACAGCACAATATTTTTAATGTTCATTATGTTGCACTCTTAAGGAAAAAAGAACATTTTTTAGGATGACTTATTTGCTTTGAAAAACAAATTAATCTAATTTCAAAAATCACTTAGTTCTTAAGTGGTAATAAGGAAGTTTAATAATATAGTTTTATACAAATTACACTTATAAAAGTTAATAACTATGGTCTTTTGCATCTAGCTGATGAGAGTGGTATGAGACTAGTCCTCCTACCATAAGCAATTAGAATCCTGGATAAAATATATAAAGCATTTGTTTTAAGACACTGGATAAGAAGCAGGACTGTGATCTCTGAAAGAGAGAGAGAGAGAGAGAGAGAGAGCAAACAAAATGCACCTGTGATCTTGTAAACTTTGTACCTGCACGTACTTTCCAGCTACCAGTATGAGGGCAAACAGAGACTTGCTGAAGAGACAGACAATGGAATTTGGGAAGAATTGCTGAGGATGTAGAGGGGGGAAAGCTTCAGAGCAGAACTTCAGAAATCTGCAAGTAATTCCTTTGCTGATAAACTCATCTGACATTTCTTCACAATAGTGCATTTTATTGAAAGTAAATTATAACTCAGTAAAGTTGGCTTAAAAATTTAAAACTTTCTTGTATGCCCACCATAATGCTGGGCTCTGTAAGCGATAAACTATAACCAAAAAAATCTAAATTCTAGCAATCAATTATAGATGAGTAAACATAGAATCTCTTTGAAGAAATACACCAAACATTCATTGAAATATAAAAGATGATTTGGATAAATGAAAACATATGCCATGTTTTTTTTCCTAATTGCAAGGTGCTTAACCAATAGTACTCATGTCAAAATGCAATATTTTGTTCCATTTTAAACAAGAATGACTTCTCATATGAAAGAAATCATTTTATTTCCATGTTCTGAAAATTTACATTAAATACCTGCTAAAGGCACCTTTCCAAAATATACCTAAAAGGGATCTTTGTAAGGTTTGTCTCACTTGTATTAGAATTTAGGTATATTAACTAATCTTGATACCGTAATGCAAAATGAAAACTAATAGAGCTCAGGCTTAGAAATCACAAAACTTTTGACAGTTCATAGACTTTATGAGTGCATAATCTAATACTTTCATCATCCTATAGCTAATAAATTATTTTAGGCAAAAATTTAATTAAAAATGTAGGAGACTATTTTGAAACAAAAAATTATATGTATTTTAGCAAATTTTTTTGGCAAATTTTTTATAATATGAAGTACTGCTATGCTACTCTTACCTCTTTTTTTATTTGATGTCAATTTCTTGCCTTAAACCCAGTGAAGTCTGTTGGGTGAGCTTCTCACAAATATTCACATCTTAAATCTCATTATTTCAATACTAGAAGTCAGTCTTTTAAAATAGTTCTAGCTTCATCACTCAAATGTGTTTCTAATTTGAAATTTCAAGCAGAGAATAGAAATAATTTATTGATCTCTAATCACATGCAAGTTCTCAGAAGGTAATAATAGGGCTGCATTACAAGAAATAGTCTTAATATTCTATTATTCAAAGTTAAGTAAAATCAAATATTAAGCTTTTGGTGCATTGCTGGTATCCCTCTTTATCACCTATCAGTCTGTCTATATGAGGTGTCAGCACCGAAATGAGACAGTTGAACTGCTTCCTTAGAGGACTGACAGTGTTACGATCTAGCAAATGAGGCAGAAATGAGGTCTGTGGCAAGACATTGGGAGACTTCAACCTCTATCAAGGAGTAAAAACACAGACAATTTCAAGCTCAAAAACCAGGGATAAACAAAAGAGAATAAATGGACCGTTTCTAGGTAAATGTACCTAATCTAGAAAAAAAATGTTCAAATGGCATTATTTTATAAGGCTTTTTAGAAGACCCCAAATCCCTTCTTTAAACAAGTCTGCTGTACATAAATAAACCATCCTCTGAGCACAGAATTTGACAAGCTATGTATATTTTAGGTCTATATCCCTATCCTATTGGAGTAACTGTAAATATGAGATAGTAAAAAAGAAAGCGCAATCCAAAACTCAGAGAGCTCAATTCCAGTGTTTTGTCAATGTTGACTACTTAAAAGAGTGTGAATATTGCTTAAATGATTGCATTCTGGAAAAATATGGAATGATAAAATATTAATGTTCATAGGACTACAGAAAAGCCACATTTAGTCCCCAGAAAACAGAAAATTTCGTTCAGATGCCTAGAAGCTTTTGTTTCATACCGATTCAGGAGGTGTTCCAGTGGGAAATTCATCTGTGGGGGAAAAAAAAAAAAAAAGAGGATGATATAGGAAGTCATCCACCAGCCATAGGCAGTGATTCACATTTCTGCCATAGAGACTGGTTTTGAGCCGTCTTAGTTAAGGGTCAAAAGTTATAAGAACTACTAAAAGTTCTGCCTTTGAGATCTGAGACACAAATACACCTACAATGGTGCTTGGGATTCAAAGTGTGACAAAGAGCTGCTGAACAGGTGCTTTTCTCTCTCTCTCTCTCCATGGAACTGGGTTTAGGCACCAGCAAGAAAGGAAGCTTTGAAAACAGAGAGAGCAAAAGCAAGACTCATGAGACTTCCCTGAACGGCCTGTCAGGCATAAGATTTAGAAAAGTAGGATCTAGCACAGGAGAGAAATAATCTGTTCTGAGCTAGAAAAGAGTATATCAAGGAACTGGAAGAATCAATTTGGCTGGGGCAGAGTGATGGCATGAATTCCATGAAATGAGACACAAAGGGTGGGCGGTAGTCAGATTATGCAGAAATCTGTGGCTTGTCTTAAGCATGGGTGCAATGGACAATAAAGGATTATTTATAGAAGTCTAAGACTTATGATTATAAACAGGAAATGTATATTATTTTCTTTTCTATCTCTTGCACTACATATAAATGCAATAATATATAATAATGCAATAAATTCATTCAACTTGGTCGATTACATACTTTGCTCTTCTGAAAGGTAGCACAACAGTTGAGGACTTGTTACTTAAACTCCATTGTATTTGTCCTACTTTGGTTATTTCCTAATGTACCTATAGGACATTCAGAATTATTAGTATAGGTATAATTTCACCAACATTGAAAAATAAAATATGTTATCTGTCATTGTAACCCCTGTCAAATCTTATCACTCCTTACAATCATTCAAATTCCAATGGCTCACTTGTGTTTTGTGATTTAATAAGCCCTACTAAAATGCATACCCTAATTACACACTTCACCTAACTCATCAGTGCACATGCTACTAGTGTTCATTCAACAGACTGTTATTTACTGAAGTCTTAAATTTATAACCAAATAGCTACAATTTAAGGAAAGCAGTTCTTTGCAATGTATAATGTTAATGATGCATGAGAATGCTTACAAAGGGCTGAACTAATAAAATCCATTTCATATCAGCCCATTAAATGTGTTTCCTTGATTTGAACTGGCAAACCAACCAATAGAAGAGAACAAAACAGAATAAGGAGATAAAACATCTTGAAACAATTGTTATTCTTTTAAAATAATCTTTTGTAGTATTAACTTGTGTGCTCTACAATGTGATTTTTATTGACATATTTTTCTCTAGTGTATCACTAACTATTTAATGTTATGTATTTATTGCAATTTTATGGTATCATTTCAAGTTTATAGCATACCTTCAGAATATGTACTTCATAAGTGTAAGTACATTTTTCTTGTTAACCTTAAAAATAAAATACCCAGTTATTTTACCAGCAAAATGAATTTAGCAGAGGAACTACAGAGGACTTACAATTCAGGACATGCAAGCTACATAAAACCACAGGTAAATCTGGATAAGGACGGAGAGGACCTCTACTTTATAAAGAAAAAGGAGGAAGTGGGAAGGGCTATTTTTGAACTAAACCCTATTGGAGGAAAAAAATAGATCCAAACGGCAAACGGTAGGTCCAAACGGTGATGGTTTCTCATTGGCTAGGTGTGGCAGTTCTCAATGGCTAGGCTGATGATGGGCAAGGACACAAAATAATCTAGCTAAAATCCACTTAAAATGTCTGCATTTGTTATAAATACAATTAAGTGGGAGGGAGGAAAAGGTTAGCGGATACTGATTTAGGAAATGAGGAACAACTGGCTTTGAAGACCTTCTTTCTCGGGTCTGGTTAGAAAAGCCCTTTGCAACAAGGTGTGTTTTAATGTTAGGCTGAGAACAAGTGAGTTATGTGAAGAATGGAGTGAACAGTGATACACGCTGAGGGAAATGCCCAAGTTACAGGTAGGGGAAAGTATTGGGCATGTTTGATAATCTGTTGATATCCAGTGCATTTGAGAGGTGGGAAGCAGAGGAGAGAACACCACTGAAAGAGGTAGAGAGGGCTCACATTTGTGCCAGCAGCTTCCTCAGAACACCCAATTTTCTTCTGTCCTCAGACTTAGATTAGTTAGGTAGTTACCTACCTATCTCTCCTACCTTCCTCAGGAAGGACCAGTAGGAGGAGCCACCATTGTGCCTAATTATTTTCACCATGGGTAATTTGTATTTGTATGGTTGTTTGCATTTTAAAATATGTTGGGACATTTGTCTTTTTCTTTGATCCCCATATCAACTTGCAGCCAGCTCAGGGCTTTAAACCTTACACCAGAGTTGAGTGAACAATAGGGTGCAATTTTTTATTATTATATATTCTTTTAAAATTTTATTTATTTAGAGAACAAGAGTGTGTGTGAGTTAAGAGGAGGGGCAGAGGGAGAGGGAGAGAAGGAGAGATAGAGAATCCCAAGCAGACTCTACACTGAGTACAAAGACCAACATGGGGCTCGTGGGACTCGATCTCACAATCCTGAGATGCTGATCCCAACAGAAACCAGGAGTCCCACATTTAACCAACTGAGCCACCCAGGCACCCCTATTGTTATGTATTTTCATTATCCATTTTATAACGTTGGTCTGGTCAACCCCTTGTGTATTTGTATTTTGTTTTCACTTTCAAATGTAATTGTCTTACATTGTAGTACACAGAGATTTTTACCTTGAGAAGAATTCCTGGTGTTATCACATATCATTTGGGTGCCATTTTCGACCACCACATTTGACTTGTTTTGACTCCCACACACACACAAAGCCATTTTTATCTCTGATGAACCCTTTAGATTCTATAAAAGTCCCTTAGTTTTACTTTGGAAAGAAAAAAAATGTGAAATATTCAGTCATATCCTTAGCTGTCTCTTAGAGTCTTCAGTGTGTAAGTCTAAAAAGACTCTCCCAGCCCGGAGGAATTGCCCATAAGAGACCATTGAAAAATAAAGCCCATGATTCTCAGCCTGCCATTGGGTGGGAAATTCTGTGCTAACATTGCTTTCTTCAGCATAATAAGCTCCCCAAGAAGATACAAAGTAACAAAGTCCAGGAATTGCCCTTATATTTCATAAATCCTTATTTTATAGTATGAAATGTAATAGATAAGAATAGTAGTCATATAAGAATGCAAGAAGCTCCTGACCTCCCCCATGGTATTATAATATACTCGGATTTGCTAAGTAGGAGAAGGTTATTTTCCTCTTTGTTTTTGTTCCTAGAATTCTCATCTGGTAGCAGTAGGACCCTAGAATATATACATTTTTTTTCTAGATAAAGCCAGTTTATGCATGATCATTCATTTATTTTTATGGAAATGTAATTGATACATAATATTACATTAGTTTCAGGTGTGCAAGATAATGATTCAGTATTTGTATATATTGTGAAATCACCACAATAAGTCTAGTTAACATCATCACGACACAGTTACTATTATTTTCTTGTGATGAGAACTTTTAGGATCTATTCTCTTAGCCACTCTCAAACATACTATATAATAATGTTAACCAGTCACCATGCTGTACATTACATTCCCCAGGACTTATTTATTTTATAACTGGAAGTTTGTACCTTCTGAGCACTTTCACCCATTTTACCCATTTCCCACCCCTCACCTCTGACAGCCACCTATCTGTTCTGTGTTTCTATGCGCTCGTTTTTGTTTTTGATTTTCTTTTTGTTTTTTAAGATCCCACGTATATGTGAGATAGTACTTGTCTTCCTCTTATTTTACTTATAATGCCCTTGGGGTCTATCTGTATTGTTGCAAATAGTAAGATAGCCTTCTTTTTTATGTCTGAATATTATTTCTCTCTCTCTCTCCCTCTGTGTGTGTGTGTGGGGGGTGTATTCCACACTTTCTTTATCCAGTCCTCCACTGATGGTTGCTTCCATACGTTGGCTATTTTAAGTAGTGCTGCTGTGAACATGGGAGTTTAGATATCTTTTGGGGTTAGTGTTTTTGTTTCCTTTGGCTAAATACCCAGAAATATAATGGCTGGATCATATGATATTTCTGTTTTTCATTTTTTGAAGAAATTTCATACTGTTTTCCATAATGGCTGCATCAATTTACATCCCCCTCAACAGTGCAAAAGGTTTCCCTTTCTCCGTATCCTAACCAACACTTGTTATTTCTTGTATTTTTGATAATAGCCATTCCAGCTGGTGTGAGGTGATATCTCATTGTGGTTTTGATTTTCATTTCTCTAATGATTAACAATGTTGACCAAAAATCATTCGTCTACTACTTGGAACATTTTGCGTACCTTCTATTCTGAGTACTGTTCTAGGGGCTGCGATCACAAAGAAAGATTTGTAAAGAAAATGTAGAGACCTACTAGAGGAAAAGGCAGATTATTAACACATGCAAGTATTACAGTTGAATAAGCAGTGTTTAAATTAGAGTGTAATAAATACAACTTAGTGGTAGGTACAGGACAATTTTCGATCACCTAATAGTTGCCCTTGACCCAGACTATCTGAGCCAAATCCTGAAAGATGAGTGCAATGGACTGAATGTTTGTTTCCAAAAGAAATTGTTATGTTAAAATCTTAATCCCCAATGTGAAGATTTTTGGAGATGGGGCCCTTGAGAACTAATTAGATGGTGAGGGTAGAGTTCTTCTGAATGGGATTGTGCCTTCTAAAGGAGACCCCAGAAAGATGTCTCTCCTCTTTCTGCCATGTGAGGGCGCAGTGAGAAGACAGTAGTCTGCAACCTAGAAGAAGGCACTCACCATACCTCGACCATGCTGGTACTTTGATCTTGGAATTCTAGCTTCAACAAATGTGAGAAATAAATTTATGTTGTTTACAAACCACCCAATTTATGGTACTCTGTTAGAGCAGCCTGAATAAAACAAGTAACAGATTAAAATTAAATTAAAGCACTTGATAGATTTTATATTAGGAAATCTTGTTAAGATTAAGCAAAGACCTAATATAAGGAGTAAAATGTCAGGAATTAGATTATCCAAGGACAATTTAATGACATACCTCTATTATCTCAGCATCACTGTCTAAAATAATACTGTACTGTATTTTTTGCTTTTTTGCAGAAAAAACTTTATAGTAAAACAACTTTTACATTTGTTTTATTCTATCAAAGGTACACAGAATAAGTCTTTTTTGTAGCATCAAAAAAAAAAAACAGAGAGAGAGATTTTATTTAAACTTGCTTCTGTATCAGTTATCTACATTTTACTTTAAAGGCAAAACCGAGAAAGTGGCTTCTTGGCTCCAAAGTGCTCAAAATCCAATCTCCTTCTCTTCTCCCACTCCACAAATGTCTATCTCTCTGTTATTCGCAAAGATCGCTCTAGGGAACACAGTATGTGTCTTTACCCTATCACAGTCTGCTTAGAGCTAATACTCTCCTGCATCACATAAAATATAAGAACATTGCAAGACTGACTTTTATGCTATTATTATAATATCTTTTCATCTATATATGTTCTATAGTACTCTATGCAATGTTGTATTAATACTTATTTCTTTAAACATTATATTTATCAAAATACTAGCTTTGATAACTTCAGGCATTTCTTGCCTATCTGATGTATTTCCCTTTAGCCCAAATAATTTTCTTTAGCTCCTCATGAATGTAAGTTTGCTGTCAAGAAATTCTGGGATTTATTTAGTAGTTTCTTGTTTTTATTTATTTTTATTTTCTTCCATTGCTTCTGTTCATTTTTTAAGTTTTTATTTAAATTCCAATTAGTTAATATTCAGGGTACTACTAGTTTCAAGTGTGCAGTATAGTGATTTGACATTTCCATACAACAACCGATGCTCATCACAAGCGCCCTCCTTAATTCCCATCACTTTTTTCACCCATCTCCCCACCCTGCTCATCTCTAGTCACCATCAGTTCGTTCTCTGTAGTTAAGTTTGTTTTTTGGTTTGCCTCCTTCTCTTTTCCCTTTGTTCATTTGTTTAGTTTCTTAAATTCTACATATGAGTGAAATGGCATAGCATTTGTCTTTCTCTGACTGACTTCTCTCAGTATTTTCCTCTCTAGCTCAATCCATGTAGTTGTAAATGGCAAAAATTCATTTTTTTTTGGTTAAGTAATATTCTATTATATATATACTATATCTTCTTTATACACTCATCAGTAGATGGACATTTGGGCTCTTTCCATAATTTGGCTATTGTTGATAGTGCTCCTATAAACATCGGGGTGCTTGTGCCCCTTTGAATCAGTGTTTTTGTATTTTTTGTGTAAATATCTAGTAATGCAATTGCTGGATCATAGGATAGTTCTATTTTGAACTCCTCCATACTGTTTTCCAGTGTGGCTACACCAGTTCGCATTCCCACCAACAGAGCAAAAGGGTTGTTTTTGTTTTACTGAAGATGTATTTATTTAAAATTTTTTCAGGACTTTAATGGTAATGATCCGCTGTTCTCTTTTTTCCCTGCCTCCATTGTTTCTGGTGCAAAGTCCACATCATCTGTATTGTCCTCTTGTATGTAATGTGTTGCTATTAAACCCATCCGGTCAATTTTTTTTATTTCAGCTGTTAGAATTTCATTGCTAGAATTGTGACTTTGTTTTTTAATTCTGTTTTTCTGCTGAGAATTCCATCTAGTTATATTTATGAGTTATGTATATAATTTTAATTTATTGAATATATTTATTATAATACTAGCTTTAATATCCTTGTCTTTTAATGGAAATATCTGGTTGCCATCTGTTCTGATTTCTATTGACTGCCTTTTTTCTGGAATATAAGTCATATTATTTATTTATTTATTTATTTTTGCATGTCTAGTGATTTCTGATTGGGTAGTGAGCATTATGAGTGATATTTGTGTAGAGCCTATATTCCGTTATGTTCCTACATTGAATTTTATTCTATTTATTCTGCCTTCTCATGTGTCCCTAATTCTGTCCTCTGCCCTCAAGCCGGTAAGCCCAGGCTTTCTGCTCTCAGAGCTGCATTTGATTGGGAGCACCTTCTGCCAAAAAGTTATAAACACAACACTCACCTGCAGCATTTCATCTTTGAATGTAGATGCCCCCCACCCCAGTTTCTGCTTGCATTCCATTGTTTGCTCATGCTTTCAAATTCAAGTAAGTTTGCTTTCATGATATTGCTTTATTTCCCCTGGGTACTAACAAGTTAGCAATGATAACAAGTCATGACTCTAGAAACACTTTTTATAAATTGTGTATTTTTCATTTGATTGAATCTTGAATAATGTGAATTTACTAATAATGAATCTCTGTGAATATAATCAGTTATATTTATCTAGTCTTATTTTTTATTTTTGTTTTCCAATGCCCTCTCAGTTGCTGTTAGCATCTTTTGCTCAGAGTGCCTCACATTAGTAAGTATATGATGCAAATGTAATTACCAATTTAGTTATCTAGCTTCTTTACGGTAGCTATGAGAAAACCAGAGTTATGAGTAGCCTGAGCAGTGAACTTTGCATTTGTGCCCTTGTCTGTGTGTACCTGTAAAATTTTCCCCATGCCTTGATTTCTATATTTGGTATTCTGCATAGATTAATCTGCAATAAGGCAAAATACGGAGTAACCCTAGCTTCCTTCCTGAAGTTGGCATGCATTATGTCAGGAACAAACTATCCCTTCCCTGTTGACTTGTGTTTGGATTTGTTACAACATAATCCTTGACAACTCACAATTAGGTAAGGGTTTTAATTATTTTGTACATCACAAAATTATCCATTTTAAATGTATAGTTCAGTAAGTTTTAGTAAATTTAGATAGCCGTGCAACTATCACCATGATCATTTGAGAACGTTTCCATCACCCCAAAAGGTCTCTGCACGTCAGCATAATAGTCCACCCTCACTCCTACACTCAGTTCAAGTAAATACATATATGTCTCTATAGTTTTGAGAGGTTTTTTTAGGAATTTCATTTAGATAATATCATACAGTATATAATTTTGTGTCTATATGGTTTCACTTATCAAAATATTTTTGAGAACCGTTTATGTTCTTACATGCATCAATAGTCTGTTCCTTTTTATTGCTGGGTAGTGGTAACATTTTGTCATCTGTATGTATGCATTCACTAGTTGATGGATACTTGGGTTTTTCCAAGGGTTTTTTAGTTTGTTGGCTGGTTGGTTTGGGGTATTATTTTTCATGTTTTTTCAGTGTTATCTGTTCAAAGTGGTAAGAAAATTCCAGTGCTATCTTTGCAGTGTGATCCAATATCTTCCTTTGTGTGCAATTTTAATTTTTTTCAACTTATTCCCCAGTAATAGAAGTTCTTTTTTAAAAAAGATTTTATTTATTTATTTGACAGAGAGAGATCAAAAGTAGGCAGAGAGGCAGGTGGAGAGAGAGGAGGAAGCAGGCTCCCCACAAAACAGAGAGCCCAATGTGGGCCTCGATCCCAGGACCCTGAGATCATGACCTGAGCCAAAGGCAGAAGCTTTAACCCACTGAGCCACCCAGGTGCCCTAGTATTTCAATATTTAAACAACTTGGAATCTGTGAGAAGAAGTTACTATGCTGCTATTTTTTTTTGAAAATCCTTAATTAAGCTTTCCCCCAAATTCGATATCGAAAACTCTACACATCTTATTTTTCTATAATGTCCTTAAGATAATATGGGTCACAGTGTGTTCTTCAATAACATTTAAAGAATATGATGCTAAAGCAATGAATTACAGTCACTAACAAATTATGCCTGAAAGGTCCAGCTCACACTAGTGACCATTAACTTAAATTAGTACTACATATCTTCTACTTTTTTCTATAGACCCTTAGCTTATGTTCTGCAGGTGGCCTCGCTTCAATCAAACAAATGATTATCTGTGAGATCTTGCAAGGATAAGGGAAATTTTAGAGGTATACCATGAGCAGTTTCATTAAGCTTTTGCATAGGAGTGCACATATTCCTTCCACTTACATTTTATTAGCCCACATTTTATTAGCCAGGGCAAGTTACACACCTGCCTTAGTTAGTTGCATGATGTGTAAGTGCACCAAGGAGGGACAGCAAATATTGAGAACAACTGTATAGTGTATTTTTTAAAAATTTTATTTATTTATTTGACAGAGACAGAGATAGCAAGACTGGGAACACAGATACGGGGAGTGAGAGTGGGAGAGAATGAAATGTTTCTCACAACTACCATAGAAAAAAAGTGCCAGGAAAAGATGTGTCTACGTGATATGTCTTCCAAAGCATTAAAGAATATATAACACCTATGCTTTATAAAATGATGCAGGACCAAAACCTACGAATATTTTACAAAGTTATTGTAATGCTGATAACAGAACCTAAGGAAGGACACATTACAAATAAAAACATAGACTCACTATAAATTTAAGGTAGATTTATTTGAATAATCTGAATTCATACTAGTAAATTAGAATCCAAAGAACCTTAAAATAATAATGTATAATGACCAAATAATGCATAATCCAAAATGCACGTGTGATTCAAAATTTAGGAAATCTCTAATATGATTATAACATAAATAGGTCAAAACAGAGTATAAATCTTATTACCTTCTACCCCCCTTTTTTTTTAGAGGTTTACCAAAGCCTTTGTTCTTAGAATTTCTTCCCAGAATATTTGCCTAACAAGGCAGATAGAACAACAAAATTCAACTACCTTCCACTCAGTTTTTCCCAGTCCAAGTCTCTAGTGAGTAATTTATGACTCAGTGATCTCCAGTCTAATTGACTCTCAGTTTAATGGGCCCCAAGCTTCTCCATGCAGGATTAATTACCTTAGAGTACTTCCACGACAAGGCAATAAGTGTTTCTGAGTTGTTTCATTTAACATTTCTTGCTTCTTTTTTCACTATCGATAGTGAATGAGAAAACTGGAGATAAATATATATTGTAAACACTGAAGGCAACAAACAACTATGTGTGGGTAGTTGATGCTATTTATGTATTCATTTATTCATACATTCATTTATATTTACTTATTCACACACTCAGTGAATACTTACATTGTTCCCATTGTTCCATACTATGTTCCAAATACTATGATAGGTTCTACAAGTCAAATTTATTTCTGAGAGTAAAAAATCTCATTTTAAAAGTCCATACAAAGGAAAAATGCATTTTTAGAAAAGAAAAATAATAAAGCTGAAATAGCTGAAAACAAAAACCACAAGGTATTTTTGATCATAGATCAATAGAAAAGGTATATAATAACATAGCCGAGTGCTTGGCTGGTATCTTAAACATGGCCCACGTAAGCACAATTGGATATGTGGAATAAGAGTAGAAAATAGAGAACTTGCTTAATTTCTCTTGTGTTGATTATGATTCCATTGAAAAATGGATGGCTCAAACATAAATTTTGGTAATACATCAAAGGTTTAATAAAGGGACCAACTGTAAAGATATAAGAATATAGGGAAAATACAAGAAATACTATAGCCTCTCCTGGAACTAGGGACAGCGTCTTTTTACCACCCTCAGATCCAAGAGCTGTGGAGAGAAGGCATTTCAAATATTATTGGAGAAAGGACTGCAAGAGGGAGGCAGCCAACCTAAGGCAACCCACAGGGAGAATATCAGAAGAAAAAATACCTAGGCTTCACTTTCTTTTTTTCCCCTATCAACCTCCAGAGGGTCCTCAATAGCCAGACCTAATTAGAAAAAACTTGATATAGTCACTACGGATTAACTCCCCTAAGCCAGAGAAGAGGAGGGCAAGGGGGGATTATTTCTACCAAAGTCTTCCTAAATATGATGTAAATTTATAAAACTCAAACTTTTAACTAAATACTCTGATTATATTATCACAGTCATGAGTCATAGCATACAGCTGGAAACTCATAGGGCATTTATATTATGATACACTAGTAACTCCCTAACCAGAAGCTATATGACATACTACTCTCATGGAGTATTCTGTTCCCTTCCATATATCCTTGACAATAAATAGTAGCAAGTACCTCAGTACAGAGTCCACATCTATATGAGCAAACAATTGTCCTGATAGCTCTAAAAATTCCACAGAGTGAATACTCTTCGCAGTCTTCTTTGCATCCATATTATCTTCTCCTCTGCCAGCAGAACAAGCGGCTGTGCAAAGAAACTAGAGACCTCATTTATGAAAAGAGCTGAGAGAAGAGTTGCTTCAGAGAAGAAGCCCGGTCTCTGCTGCTAATGCTAGAGAAAGCACACACCTAGTGTGTCTGTGCAACATGCCTGGGACCGAGCCACCTGCTCCACTTATTGCCATCATCCGAACTACAGATCCTGCCCAGTTTGAAATGATTCTGCAGACTCCAGGGGAGAAGATTATCCACAGCCTATGCTCTTCAGCCAAGGATGTTACCCACAAAAAAAATAAAAAATAAAAAAAATAACAACAATAGCAACAACAACAATTAAATAGTTTACTTTCACTCTGTATTTTACCTTGCACACAGTCCTATCCTGGCTTCACTGCCTTTTAGGTGGAGATCCACTATTCTTCTTTTAAGATTTTTTAAAGAGTTTATTATTTCATTTTATTTTATTTTGAAGAGAGAAAGAGAGGGAGGGACAAAGGGAGAGAGAGAGAATGCCAAGCAAACCCCATGCTGAGCACAGAGCCTGAGGTAGGGCTTGATCCCAAGACCCTAAGATCATGAACTGAACTGAAACCAAGAGTCATTTGTTCAACTGACTGCGCCACCCAGGTGCCCCAATCCATTTAACATTTAACTCATTTATCGACAGAGTTGGACTTACCTCTGCCATTTCACAATTTGTTTTATGTTTATGATACTTCTCTTCTGAAAACAATCAGTTATCTACTTTATTTGAAAGATCTAGGATTACTCTAGAGACCTACCAACTGCAAGTTGAAATAATTAAAGAGTCAAAAATCCTGTCATTCATGGGGCACCTGGGTGGCTCAGTTTGTTAAGCATCTGACTTCAGCTCAGATCATGATCTCAGAGTCCTAGGATTGAGCCCCACATAGGACTCCCTGCTCAGCAAGGAGTCTTCTTTTTCCTCTCCCTTTGCCCCTCTCCCTGCTTGTGCTCCCTCTCTCCCTCTCAAATCAATAAATAAAATCTTTAAAAAAAGATTTTATTTATTTGACAGAGAGAGATCACAAGTAGGCAGAGAGGCAGGCAGAGAGAGAGGAGGAAGCAGGTTCCCTGCTGAGCAGAGGACCCAATGTGGGCCTTTATCCCAGGACCCTGAGATCATGGCCTGTGCGGAAGGCAGAGGCTTTAACCCACTGAGTCACCCAGGCACCCATTAATAAAATCTTTAAAAAAATCCTATCATTTGTCTTCTTTTTCATAAGTTGTTCACAAAATAGTTATTCATTATGTTTTTGCTTTGTGCCAAGCACTGAGATGGCAGTGGGATCCCATAAAATCTGTTTCCTCCTCTCAAGATCTCAGAATACTAAGAAAGGCAGACTTAACAAAAAGAAACAAACAACCATAAACTCTGACAGATATTTGCCTCACATATTTTTAAAATGCAGTAGTATCTCTGGTTTGCTTGGAGAGGGAAAAAACGCTGTCATGTGGGAGTTTTCACTTTGTAAATGATAGATTAAATGAATCCTGAAGGATAGCATAAGAAGAATCAGAGATGGGCGCCTGGGTGGCTCAGTTGGTTAAGCGACTGCCTTCGGCTCAGGTCATGATCCCGGAGACTGGGGATCGAGTCCCACATCGGGCTGCCTGCTCGGCGGGAAGCCTGCTTCTCCTTCTCTCACTCCCCCTGCTTGTGTTCCCTCTCTGGCTGTGTTTCTCTCTGTCAAATAAATAAAATATTAAAAAAAAAAAAGAATCAGAGATGGACAGAGGGAAAGAAGGTGGTGGACTTCTTATGCAGGATCGGCATTTAAAAGCTAAAGGTTGCAACCACGATGTAGCTGTGAACACTGTGGCATAAGCTTCGTCTAGAGAGGGACAAGCTGCGAACCTAGAAAAGTAGGCAAGCAGGTGGGCCATGAAGAACCTTGTATGTCATTAACATGAAATATTTTAGGTTTTATTGATTATTTACCAGTATACATCTTTAAAGTTATATTCAAATAAAGTTGCATTTTATAATAGGAATAGCTTCCATATGTCATCACTAAATGAAATAATTGGGATAATTTTAGTTTAATTACATTCAAAATGGAAAAATTCTAAAATGTCTCTATAATTTGATCTAATATCTAGCTTTTAAATTGATTTGTGTTATGGAGTCCAAAGTCTTGAATTTGTTAATTAAATTCATGCTAAGATTATGAGGGTGTAAGATGCATTATCAAACCATTCCTTATGTATAAAATAGAAATTGTACATGCTACAAGTGGGAAAATACTAATAAGAGCTATTGAATTTCCTTCAGTCGAATCATTAATAAAACTCTGCAGCAAGTTAGTTTTAATATATTGTTTAATGGTGCTGATTATCTTCAGATTTGTAGTTACTCCCTAATGATAAGAACAATATGTATGACATTTTTTGATAATAATTATAAAAATATTACTAATTATTACTAATATTTATTGTTTTAATATATTGTTTATTGGTGCTGAGTATCTTCAGATTTGTATTACTCCCTAATGATAAGAACAATATGTATGACATTTTTAAATAATAATTATTAAAATATTACTAATTATTACTAACATCGATTGAGTGATTCCTGTGTGCCAGGCCCAGCACTAAGTACTTTCAATTACTTATTTTATCTAATCCTCATAATAACCGTATAAGATAGGTACTATTATTAACTGCATTTTAAACAGGAAAAATCTGAGACTTAGTCTTAATAAATTACCCGAAGTACTTTATCCAGTAATTGTTAAAGCTCTAATTCAAAGCCATGTCTTTCTGCTTTCTGAGGCTAAAATGAGGAAAAGACTTGGGATAGACTCACTTTTCCTTTATCTGTACTAACCCATTTCATGTTTTATGAAATATAGTAATCTGCTAAATCAGGAAAAAATAAAAAAACTAATGCTGAAGTCTGTTAATGGGAAATAATTTCTTCTTCCTCCTTAATAAATCAATTTTTACTCTGAAGCATGACAATTAATGAGGTTTATCATGGTATGCCCAACTATGGGCTGTTATTAACAGTCGTAAAATTATCAGGACACAGCATTTGACTTGATAACCTGGCATGAACAAATTTCCAAAGATTGATTTTTATGGTGCATACATTAGTATTCTCATTCATTTGTTCTCAGTTGGTTGACTGCTAATTCCAGCAAAAGAGAAAGAAATTCTTAAGGCTACTTTGCCCCCAGAACTATACAGCTCTGGTCACATTACATTAGCATGTTTGAAGTGGCAAATTATTTATATAAATTTCACATTCCATAAACATTGTTTAGTTCAAAGCAGGTTTTATCACCAGTTAAAGATGTTGTTTAATGGAAAAATGAATTAATTTCCTATTGTTACTTGCTTTTTAGAAGCAAAATAGGGCTTTCCTATTATTGAATGTAAGAAAGTTGTTTCCCTAGAATAGGTTACTTTTTCTAGGCACAGATTCAGTACCTCTCACAGCAAAACTGAGGTTAAAAAAATATATATATATGGATAGCCCTGAGAATACGAAGATATATATAAAGAGGGAGAGAAAACTGTTAAATCTTACCTACTGAGATTATGCTACAAAAGACAAGCTGTATTTTCTTGCTATGTAGACTAATGAAAACATTTCCTTCTAAGAAAGCATGCAGAAAGAACTAGCAGCTATTTCGCTGCCACAACAGAAGTTAGAATGTTTTAAAAGTGAATTTTTCTATCAGTGGTCTTTTTAAAAGGTCATCACATGCTGTTATATTCTTGTACTTTTCTTACTGTGTATAAAGACTCTAAATGTACAATACATTTTACAATATACTTGCAACATGAATGAAAATTAAAAAGTATACACTGGGCAAATGCTTCTAATGCTCACTACCTATGTGTTATTGGACACACACACGCATTTCAAATACATAAGTATTATAGATAGCAACAGATTTCAGAAAAAGATCAGGAATCTAAACCAAAGGAATAAACATTAAGGTTGGGAATAAAAGTTCAGGGCCAGGTATGGAAAGGATCATAACCTGCCGGTTGTGGTTTTCCTTTCCCCTCTGTGCATGTCCTTCAGCCACCACGTTACAGCCCTCAACTATCTTGCCACATACCCTCTGCATAAATGAACACTCCAGCCACTATCCTACTTTATTTTACAATTCTTGTCACTGCTGTAGATATTCCTAATTGTTTGAATATGTATCTCTTTAAATTCATGACAATAAACTTTAGCTAAAGTCCATGATAACTTCTTAAGAATCCCCCTTGTGTGACTATCTAATCATTTTCATCTGCCACGTTCTTCAGTGGTATTTTCAAAT
The DNA here is from genome assembly GCA_004023965.1 of Spilogale gracilis. Lineage (NCBI taxonomy): Eukaryota > Metazoa > Chordata > Mammalia > Carnivora > Mephitidae > Spilogale > Spilogale gracilis. The sequence goes on along the minus strand of PITA01012461.1, from coordinate 14,387 downwards.
TTCCAATGCTTCCTTCAAACTACGTCTCCAGTTCCTGACATGCTCAGGATACCCTGCCATCTAATTTAGGAGTTGAGTGCATATGATGTCCTATTCTCTGCCAACAAACCTATTAGCATAATCACATATTTACATATTTTCCCTCATTTCATCACTTCTGCCAAGGCCCGTGGTGAATAGCATCTCCTGAAAATGGATGTCACCTTTGCAGTTTATCTTGGAAATGCAGTGGCAGCAGCCATGACTCCAGCAACACAAGGAGCACACGGGGCAAAATGGCTCAGATCTCAAGTACAGCTGAGCCTTCAACGACTCAGAGGGTAGCGGCTCTGACCCACCCCCACCCCGCATGCAGTCCCAAAACTGAGTGTAATTTTTACTCCCCCAAAACGTCACTATTAATAGCAGGCTGTTAACCAGAAGCCTCACTGATAACATAAACAGTAGATTAACACATATTTTGTAGGTTACATGTATTATATACTATACTCTTATAATAAGCAAAACTTGGAGAAAAGAAGGTGTTATTGAGAAAATACTTTTATTGTACTGTACTTCATTTATGGGGGGGTGGATGCAAAAAAGCAGACCAAAGGGTCAGCTGTATTTTGTTTTTTGTTTTTCTGTCCACATTTGAATTTCAGTTCAACCCATGGCCTTAGCAACAGGGACAAGTGAGTACCCCTAAAAATCATGAATCCAGGCAATGGATTCTGAACAACGGTAATAAATTCTGAGCACTCCAGGGCAAATAGGGGCCTGATATGTAGGAGAGGAATGAGATTGGTCCATGGGCAATAAAGCATAGAGCCACTATCATCAAGTGGAAAAACCAGGATTAAAGAAAATAAATTGCTACTGAAGAATTTTCTAAAAGTTCTGGGCAGTGAGGCAGAAACTGGAAATGAAGAAATAAGAAGGAAACCATACACATGAGACCAATGTTAAAATGTGTTGGAATTAAGGGAATAGCAGGGAACTGGCTGAGACTCCTCGTGGTGCTGGCTCACAAGCACAGTTGATTTTTCTGGGGGTCTCTGACTTCACACTTGCAAAAACAAGAGACTATTTTACCTATTTGAAAGTGAACAACTTAATTGCTGCCTTTTATTTTATGTTTTACATTTTTGAAAATGGTTCCAGTGGGTCAGGCTTTTAATTATGCTAATATCCTTTCTTACATTAAGGAGAGGTTAAGAGATGGCCATCTTTAATCAGCTTCTTACTGATACCACAAAATCATCAATTAGCCACGGGCATGTTCCCCTCAAACCCACTGCAGGTATTGGCCACCATTCTTTGTGTAAATTCTCAAGCTACAATAAGCTGGGCTAGACTATCTGAGCTGTGACATAGCTTTCGTCTTGATGGACTAACACATGTGTATTAACTCAAAAAATATGTATGGGGTACCTATGTTCTTCTGGTCCTTTTGTGTATGCTCCAGGTTACATACGTAAAGAAAAGAGGCATAGTCCCTGACTTGATTAAAGTCACAATCAGAGAAGAAAGTTGAATAGATAGATTAGCTAACGCTTTCTATAACAATATGACCAGGATGAAAAGAATTTGATTCAAGTAGGGCTACAGGGTGGCTCAGTGGGTAAGGCCTCTGCCTTCAGCTCAGGTCATGATCTCAGGGTCCTGGGATCGAGGCCCACTTTGGGCTTTCTGCTTAGCGGGGAGCCTGCTTCCTCCTCTCTCTCTGCCTGCCTCTCTGCCTACTTGTGATCTCTCTCTCTGTCAAATAAATAAAATCTAAAAAAAAAAAAGAATTTGATCCAAGTAGAGGAGCAGTCCAGTAATGGTTTTAGTGATTCCCTGAGGTCTTAACTGAGATAGGAAATATCCATATGCTCCTAATCACAATAATTTAGAGGTAGGGAGTGAGGGCCAGTAGAAGAAATAATCTTTTCCATATGTGGAAATAGACTATATCATCTCCAGTAATAATCAGCACTAGTTTTCATATGACAAGCTTACTCCATAGGTGAATCATATGGAAACAAGCATATCTGTAACTCTAAATAGCAGGTTGACTTGTCTAGAACTGCAAGACCCAGATGGATTGGAGCCCTCTGCTTTAAGGAACCTGTGAACTGAGGAAAAGGGAAAGGTCAATGCTCATCCAGATGAAGTGCAAAAACAACTTTCTTCTCTAGAAAATAGGAAGAAACCAAAAACTAAAACTTATTCCTACAGAAGGGGTGGTTTCTCCTGAGAGAAGGAATTGGCTTGCCACCTGAGTGGGGAGTTATAGTAGAAAACGAGAGGGCACTTGAGAGGAGACACCTAGATCAGGAGCAGAACTATTCCACAAATGATCTCTTTTGTTAGAGCTAAGTCTAGAAGTACTTTCCCTGGAGATTTTATTTATCTTCCTGGTCTCTAACTTCCACTTCTCCAATAACAGTATGCCAGGATTTCTTAACAGCAACCCATTCTGTCTATTATATATAGTTCTCCTATCAGAGCTTTCTCTATTTCTTGTCTCTAAGGAATAAGGGAAATGTATACATTAGCCAATACGCAAGGCTTTATTCTTTATAACCTCTAATGCCCTTCTGGAAGTATTCAACTTTTTGGATTATCTAAGTAGGTAGATGGATTCCTTAATGCAGTAGAGGTTTGAGGTCAGGACGGTAAAAGGAGGGATGGGTAAGAACTGCTCAATTTGCTCTTTAGGCCCTTGAAAAGAGACTGAGTAAAGGAGCAGGCAATTTTTGTTGAATGATGATATAATATTCCTGGAAATTATTGGTATCATGAGAATCACCTATGACATTGGAAGGTGCCTAAGAAATTCCAGGCATAGGGAATTAGGTCTTAAGTTTTATGACTCTGTGAACAAATGAAAATCATTCTTTGAGAAGATAAAGAGAAGGAGCTGAGTAAAACTCAGATAAAAAGATGGGCACCTGGGTGGTTCAGTCGGCCAGGGGTCTGCCTTTGGCTCAGGTCATGATCCTAGAGTCCCAGGATCAAGCCCCACATCCAGCTCCCTGCTCAGTAGGGAGTCTGCTTTTCCCTCTGACCCTCTCCACTCTAGTGTTCTCTCTCCCTCCTACTCGCTCTCAAATAAATAAATAAATAAAATCTTTGAAAAAAATCAGTTAAAAGGATAATAATTTTTTAAATGGTGCTAATGGAAATTGCAAGAAACATAAGAGATCACAGTCACATTTCAAAGCTCATTTGGACTCTCCATTGTTTTCATGTTTTCTGATGCATTCTCTCTAATTCATGGATGAATCTTCTTTATTCAAATCATGTCCATATTGCTCTGGGCTCTTTTTGTCTGGGGCGGGTTTTGAAACAGAGATCAAAAAAAGGGGAGGGGAAGGTTAACAACCCATTTTTTAAGAATACTGCTGCTTAATTTCCTGCTGAATAGCTTTGAGTGTGCATTTGTCTTTCCAGTCATAGAGTTTGCAGCAGAAGGGAGAAATCAAGCCTAGAGGAAGGTTTCAGGGTAAGAACAGGAACAGGTCTACACAGGTCTCTCTCCCCCTCCCTTCTACAGGAGATGGAGAAGTCTAAAATAAAGATTTTGTTTTGTTTTGTTTTGTTTTGTTTTGTTTTGTTTTGTTTTGTTTGTTTTATTTTTTAAAAAAACATGGCCAGTCCAAACCAGGAATCCTGTGGTCAAATGCACAACCTGTTTGGGGAGAGGGAGGAATGATGGTAGAGATAGTTCTAGAAGCAGAGTTTCTGTGAGGATAGTAAAAGTACTATAATCAAAATCAAGTATTCCAGGTATCTTATCTAGTTGAGAAAGAACAAGAAGGAGGAGGACTCACTGCTATTGTCCAGTTCCTTCCCCTACCCTCGCTATTTCTGTCCCCTGTCCATTGGGAATGATTAGGACTGAGAGATATAAGAAGGAAGTAGATCTCCATTAAGAGTAGGGCACAACTCAGGTCTTAAAGGACAGAGAACTCAATGAAGCTTCTGGCCAACCTATGGCTACCTCAGTCTGTGGCTACCTCAGTCTCTCAGATAGTGTTCTAACCCCTGCCCATAGACAGAGAAATTAGAAGATACTCACAAATGGGGCATGGAGAAGAAATATGAGGACTCCATGGGGCCCATAAGCCAAGCCGGTGGATAAGAGTTGACTCACAGACCTACTCCTTTTTTCTCCAGCTGGAGCTCTTTGTTTTCAATATTTGTTAGACTTGTTATTTAGTTTTGTTTTTTATTGCTTTTGTTTTCTCTTCAGCAGTCTTCTATCAAAATGACCATTATTTAGGGGCACCTGAGTGGTTCAGTCAGTTAAGCATTGGCCTTCAGCTCAGGGCCCTGGGATTGAGCCCCATGTCAGACTCAGGGGTGGGGGAGGGGGAGTCTGCTTCTCCCTCTCCCTCTGCCTGCCACTCCATCTGCTATGCTCACGCTCTCTCTCTCTCACTCTCTCTGTCAAATAAATAAATAAAATCTTATAAAATAAAATAAAATAAAATAAAATAAAATGACCACTGTTTATAAGGAGTGCTGGGGGAGGAGAGCTAGTCAAACCAGGAACACCTTTATCTTGAAGCAAGATGCCCTGATATTAATCATGTTCTTATAGCTCAGAATGTTTCCAATACCTTCCCTCCTTGAGGGATTTTATCCAAAAGTCATCAGCTCTACCCTGTAATGGACTTGTTCTACCCTTTTTGCTACCTGTTGGATAATCTCAATTATTTTTCTTTTCTCCTTCCAGATTTTGTGGCTCTATATTAATCATTAAAAGTACAAAGTTCTCAGCATTAACAATATAGAGAAATACTAAAAAACTATGTTAAGGGTTGGGGAGGGGGCATCCCAGGAGGATACAGATGAATTTATAAAATGCCTGAAATGGTGATCCAAATGAATTCACTTAGGGAAAGGTTTAATTTAAAAAAAAAATGTTTTTTGAGTTGCCTATCCCTAAGATAACCAGAATTTCTAAATAAGTCAGTAGGAATTCCTCATGGATTTTTCAGTGCTTCTGTATTTTTTTTTTTACTATTATCATTTCAAAGGCAAACATTTCTCAATTCTGTCAATCTTTTGTGGTACACAATAGCTTATTTTACAGATAAATTGTTATTATAACTTACAGTGGAATCCAAAATAATCCAAAACACAGCAGTAGATCAGTCCCCTGGAGAACATGGAGCCAAAGAATCACATTCTGTAGCATGTCTCACCTCACCAGGGGAATATTTTTATCCAGGTGAAATAAGGATAAATACTAATGACATTCATAATTCATAAGAGGGCAATATGGGAATTAAGAAAGTGTAGAAGAGAATTGCATGCCCTAGGCTGATTATGGAAAGTCCTCAAAGAAATAAAATTAAGAAAAATGAATTTTCCCCTGGGTCCTTATAAACCTTGATAATGGACTACAGCACAGATATTCAAGATCACTGTAAGAAAGACTACAAGGAGCAAGCAAAGAAAAATTCTATTGAAGAAAAGCATTCTCCCAGGTGACAGAGAATGCAAGACTCGTCCCAGAGTCAAAGAAACACTTGGTTTCAAAAAAGAAAAACTTTCAGAGGTGTTATGGAAGATAAAACCTGGAAAGGGTTCACTGACCTTGGCAATTTGACAAGGGGTTCTGAGAATTAAGGCAAACTTTCTTCTTTCCCATGATCCCCTTGAAGTATCTCAAAGCAATTGGCTTTGCAAGAGCAAATATTTGGGTTTTCCTTCCCAGCTAATTGATTTTACATATACTCCTTTAAAAAATGCCTTCAGGCCTGAGACTCCTCTACTACACCATATGTAAGCAGCAGGGGAAGATGTTCATAAACACATATGCGCACACGTTAGAGAGACAAAGAAACAAAGAAGCAGAGACAGAGAGAAAGACAGAGAATTTACTTGTTGAGGGACCAGGATCTAGATTTTTTTTTTTAAGTAGCTTTGAACTGTATTTATTATTTTTTTAAAACTCTTTTCCTTTCCCATTGAGACAGGAAGGTTATAGGAAAGCATATAAAGGTGTATAGATAATGTGGGAATGGGAAGACAGAAAATAAAGGAAATGATAGACCTAATAGACTTCTTTTCCTGTGAAGTAGGAAGGTAGATTAAAAAAATTCATATATATATGATATATATATATATCACATATATATATATACATACATACATACATATATGGTAGTTGTGGGATTTAAGGAAAGAAATACTAATTTATTTAATGATTTAGTTTAGGCTAATTTATTGAGGGGAATTATGAATGTAGCCAAACAGAGAAATAGAGTAGTATAGTATGAGTATTTTGATTATTCACAAATCCTTTGTGTTGCTGATGCAAAAATCCACTTATGGTTGTAGGATACACGACATGATTACTGTGTCAGCTTTATCTCTGAGCTGCATCTCTTGAAGGACTTTTTGAGAGGTCTGACTGGTAATTTAACTGTAATGTAATATAAGCACAAGTGGTAAAATGTCTGAAGCTGGGGCAGACTGACAGAGTAATGAATAAACCACTTGCTTACCAAGCATAAGCAGGGTAATTTTTGTAAATAATTGTGCAGACTCTGAAAATGTATACCCCACGGATACACTCACATGTCAAATACACATACATGTTAGATTACATACATCCACGGTGTAAAGCTAAATAAATACAAAAATAACATTAGCTTTAGAATGTATTCACTGAAATATAATATGTAGAAGAAATGACATAACAAATTCCCTGTAATTTGCCCCAATTAGACATCTACTGTGATCATTTCTGTGAGTCAGTTTTTGGAAGGATTACCAGATAATTAAAAGATCATTTCCTTTCTTCTTTAGGAAAAGCCTACAGCACCCGGTGTTTCCAGGCGTTCTCCCATCCAAGTACTAACCAGGACCGACCCTGCTTAGCTTCCGAAATCAGACGAGATCGGGCACGTTCAGGGTGGTATGGCGTAGATTCCTTTCTTCTTTAAAAAAAAAAAAAAAATCATGGGGGATTTAGTAGCTTTCTCCAAATATTTGAAGGGCCTTCAAATAAAGAAGAGGTAAGACTTATTTATTAGAGCACAAAATCTAGAAGTAGCACTAATGGGTAGAAGTTACAAGTTATAGTTGATACAAATTGAATTTTCTTAGACATTGTTTAGTAATAGAATGAGATTTTTTGTGGAAAAAATCTGTGTGACAAAATGAACAAGGGAATTGACATTTGCTGTACATGCTCTCATTAAAAGGATTTGTGGTGGGGAGAGGATTATTTGTAGGGAGATCCATTATAACTCTAGGATTTTGTGGTAGATAATTATATGTGAGGCTATACTATGTACAATTTCTGTGTGCACAGATAAGTATATTTAAGTTTACTCTTAGGCCTCCTTGCATCCATTAATAAACATTTTTTCTTCAGAATTATTGAAGGTTCTGAATATCATGTTTAATAAAAGTGTCTTATATTTTTACAAATGGTGCTAATTAACCAAAGAGTAGAAATTAGCTGATACTTCATTTTTATTGAAATATAGTTGACATACAATATTCTATTAGTTTTGAGTATGGAACATGGTGAGTGATTCAACAGCTTTGTACATTATGATATGCTCACCACAGGAAGTGTACTTACCACCTGTCATCATGCAAAATTATTATAATGTTTCTTTAAAGATTTATTTATTTATTGTAGAGGGAGATAGAGAAAAAGAGAAAGTGGATGGAGGGTCAGTGAGAGAGAGAGACAGAGAATCTCCAGTACACTCCCCACTGGGTGTGGAGTCCATGGCAGGGCTTCGTCTTACCACCCCAAGATCATGACCTGAACCGAAATCAAGAGTCAGACACTCAAACAACTGAGCCGCTCAGGTGCCCCCACAGTTATTATAATGTTATTGACTATAAGGGTGTCTGGGTGGCTCAATCATTAAGCGACTGCCTTCTGGCTCAGGTCATGATCCAGGACTCCTGGGATGGAGCCCTGCATTGGGCTTCCTCCTTGGTGGGAGGCCTGCTTCTCCCTCTCTCACTCCCCCTGTTTGTGTTCCCTCTCTATCTGTGTTTCTCTCTGTCAAATAAATAAATAAAATCTTTTAAAAAATGTTATTGATTATATTCTCCATGCAGTATTTTTCATCCCCGTGTATTATTTGTTTTATAATTGGGATATAAAACAAATGGATCTTTAATGAAATAGTCTCATCTTGCAATTATATTAATCAAGTTATAAAATATTTCTCTGTTATGCATATAAAACATTTGCCCATATTTTGAAACAAGCTTTATGTATTTCATTAATAGATCCAGAACAGATTCAAAGTTATATGTAATGTGTAGTAAGAACCCACACTTTTCTTTATACCTATGGAATGTATTTTATACTAGAACACACAAGAAAATGCTACATATCAAAGTTTTAAAATAGCTTTAAGAGTCACCTAATTTATTACAGTGAAGGAGCTCATGTGTTGTTAAAACTTCTTTTGCTCCAAGATATAATAAATATCTAGAGACTTCCTTAAGATTTTAAAGTGTGTCTATTTTCTAAAGTGATAAAGCCAATCAAAATATTAATGAAACTAACAATTATAGATAAAACATGTTAGCAGAAGCATATTAAAATACAGATCAACTTTATATTGTCACCCCAAAGCAGTAGGACATATTTGGATCCCACAGACTAAGGGTCTTAATAACATTGGGTGGACCAGGATCTTGAGGTAAAAAAAAAAAGAGAGAGAGATGGAGATGGGGGAATGAGGGAAGGAAGAGGGAAGAAGGATAGAATGAAGGGAGTTAGTGAATGGGGAAGAGGGAGTGAGTGCAGGCAGGCATTTTTATCTGAGCAGCCCTGAAAAAGAAAAGTGTAGTATTAATTATAAGTTCATAAACCATGCTTCATGTGGCCATCTCAGGTATGAGAACGTTGCCCACGGTTGTGGTGTACCCTGCTTTTCACAGAGATTTTTTTATACTGTACAACATCATGAATGCTTTTTATGCTCAAAATACAGTGGTCAATATGAAGTTATTGGCCCTATCTTCAGGAAAAGTACAAACTAAGGAGAAAATAGAGACAGAGATGAATATATGTAAGAACAAAGGAAGAAGGGACATAAATACATGATCTAACATTTCATTTCAAAGTATATGCTAAAACATAATTATTATCTTTAATTCACCGTATTTATCAACAGAACATATATGCTAATGCATGTTGTTCATCGTTAGAAAACAAATTAAGCATTAAATCAATTGGTAGTAACACAGCAGTTAACTTATACCAAGTGCTTATTATGTGACAGGAACATTCTATGCAGCTTCATGTTGGAATCTCACAGTTCTAGGAAAGGTAATAGTGGCCCCTTTGATGAGAAAGTGAGAAAACTCATGATTAAGGAAAGTATAAGTTTATTCACCCAACTACAGAAGATTAGCAGCTGGTTTCAAATTACACCAAGTGTGTTTACTCTAGTGCAAGCTGAGAAGCACTGGATGGTCATTTCTGTAGTCCAGTTAGTGTGACCTTGTATTCTGGTTTGCATAGGGCAGTTCACTTTACACCTATCTTCCGGGTGTGATTATAAATAGAGCCACCTTTCATGTTGAGAGTTGTTCCAGTTTTAAATACATGCTCGTTGTCATAATACTCCCTATTGCTAGAACCAACCTATTCTCTCTCAAAATTCAAAGTAATTTATAAATGTGTGTGTGTGATGTGCCTGCTGTATATAGGCGTGCGTGCCTGTGAGTGCGTGGTTGGCTCAGTTCGAGTAAGGAATGAAAAATGACCATAATGTAGCAATTCTTTTATAGATTTAATGTTCTAGTCCTCATTTTCAAGAAATCTATTTGATAAAACCTGAAATAGAAAGTAGATAATTATGTGCTGAATCTGGATTGCAAGTATAATCAACTTGAATAATTATAATAAAAACTTAGTCATCTGTCTATAAAATAAGCCCTTAATGGAATTCAAGAAAACTTCTTCAGAAAAGGTAAATTAATATTCATATGCCAATCAAGTGTGTACAGCAATCAGTTAGATTAGGCCTATTGAATATTGCTTATTCAGGAAATAATGTTTATTCTCTAAATTTTGATACTCCAATGTCAGGTCACTAAATGTAGTACTTTTTCCTTTCAGTGTATGATTTTATAGATAGAATGATAAACACATCAATTGAAAATAACTTCATACACTGTATAGAACCAACTTTATAAAATTCACTAGACCAGTAATTAAATATTTGTATACAAATATTGAACAAAAAATATACAAAACTTACTTTATGTATATATGCTTACTGTATTTTATATATAGTGTACATCATTTTACTAAGCTCTATTACATACATGATTTGTAATACACATACTTATTTCCCATATCAGCATTTTGTATATTATTTGTATAACATATAATAGTAGAAACTAACATTGAACATTATATTAAGTGCAGGGCATTCTAAGCACATTACATTTACTTTATCATCTAATCCTCATAGTGGCCCTGTGACTATAAGGCACTATTATATTCATGACCTCAGAATTAGGAAATTGAGTCATTCCCCAACATTATACCTCTAATAAGTAGTAAGACCAGGAATCAAATGTGAGCAATTTGTCCACACTAATCTTCCTTCATGGGTCACACACGTAAAGCTGAAATTCACAACATATCTTTTAGTTTGAAAACTAATGTTAACTCCTAATTTTCCCATAATATTCCGAGAAAAATAACTTTTTCCATTTTCCTTTCCAGCATCATGCTGGCTCCATGTCTGCTGATCTATTTATGTAACCCACTGTGGTCTCTGTTGTATGTCAGTACTCATAACTAGAATTAATACTTCCATTCAGGAAGATGATTTTTAGGTTATATTGGTTTTCTGTGCAATTTGCCTAAAGTTAACATAAAATTTCACCAACATTTATTTTCTCCTTGTCTTTTGCTTACTAAAATTTATGGTCACATATCTGTGCAAATATTAGATTTCAGGCAGTCTGAGTCATTTAAACATGTCCGTCTTACCGTACTCTTGTTGCACCTATTTTAGAAAAGATTTGCCTCTCTACTATGTGAGAAGACTCTAGAGGGGATATGGTTTATGGGCATCCTCACTGGGATGCTGTCAGATTTTCAGAAGTATGTTTAAAAATATCTTGCTCCATTACCCAGAAATAAATTATCTCCCATGACTTACTGCAACATGCTATTAAACATTTCTTCTGGTTACTGTTAGCTTGGGCTTTTGTAACTTAACACAATTTTAAACATTATGTGTTGGGGGTAGGGTCAGGCATAGGTGTATATGTGGGTTATACATAAGCAGTTACTGTATCTATTTAATTATTTATAATAATGAGAACACTTTTTAGATATTGTTTCCTGGATCATATGATGACTCAGGTTGCAGTTTTATCTGAGATAAGAAGAAATTGGAAATAAGGAAAATTCTGCCAATTTTCAGACCAAATAATTGAATGTACATATTTTCCAGCCTGAAAGTGTTATTTGCATTAATGTCTATTAACATTTATATCTGTGTACTTTCAATGATTATCTAGCTAAGATTTCATGGAGAGTTAAGAATCTCAGATTTATAATTTTTGATTCTTCAGTGTTTAATAAGAATCTTATTTTTCCCCCTGCAGCCTTGTCTTTTTTCCCCAAATGGGCTTTCCATGGCTCATTAACTCTGAATGTGTAATTACATCAGACAGGCATATAGGGGAAGGAGGCATTTACCCAGAGGACCTATGATGAAATCTTTTAACAGCAACACATCCTTCTGGTCATGTACTTGAAACCATCTCTAGTTTTCTACTAACTTAAAAAATTAAATTATTGTCATGACAAAAGAATGTCAAAATGTGTTTTGCCAATGTGCTCAGTATCATTTGAGCACTAGTAAACCGGATAAAATCAAAAAATTCATTTGTACCAGGGTACCTGATATCAAATGTAACTCTAAAGTTTGTCAAAGAGGGGAGTTCTTTCTTGATGAAAAATAGAAAAAAGTTACCCTTGTTCACTAGGATGGCCATTTATGTCATTACCTTAAAAATATGTTCTAACTTTGAATCTGATTTTAAAACAAATATTTGAAATATTATCCACTGTAACAAAAAAAATCAATATTCATTCTTCTCTCTTGCAATAGACACAAATAATGTAAATTCTCTTCACTAAAGAGATCTTGACTTCAGGTTTCAGCTTCAACATGTAAAGAGTTTGGAAGTTGCCACTCCTGTACCTAAAACAAGAAAAATCTCAACAAATGAAAATCAGTGACTTTTCTTGGACCCATCAGAGAGTTGAGGTTGTAAGACAAACACCCACCCTGAATACAGGAGAGACAAGCACATCCAGAGCAACAATGGGGAGATCTGCTTACCTGGGTGAGGAAACTGAAATTTTAAACTGGTAGTAGCACTTGAATAGCAGTTTTTAAAGAATTGCTAGAGGTTGAGTGTGGACTGGCAGCGGGAAGGGTAGTATAGCCATTATGAAATGCACTCAGTGACTTTTCTATAGCAAAAGCCTATACTCCAGAGAAAAAGACTTTACCAGAGCCTTTGTAAGTTGGAGAAAGGAAATTCCTCCCACTCTAGCCACCTCCAGGCTTCCTGTATCACTTAAGTAGAAAAAAAAATGTATTTAACAGGGGTGAGGGGCTCAAAAAATAGATTGGGAACACAGCAGTTGGGGAAATGAGGTGGGAGGAAGTTACATCATATGTGAAGGTCATAGCCCTAAGATACAAGCTCATGAAAAGACTGAGATTTAATCAGAAGTTTGCAGAATCCTCCCTCTCCACCTCACCTAACCACAATAGTAAAAAGGATTTAGTATAATAACAGCAAATTGCAGCTGAAAGACACAGACTTTCTCTGACGAGTACTTATGGTAAAGCAAAAATTTTAAATGACCCAATTCCTAATCAGAATAAATCAATCCTCACATTAAATGCCCAATTTTCTTTAGTTCATATTACCTAACCCAATATGACATACCTAACTTTCAACAAAAAAGTTACAAAACATGCCAACGGTAAGATAAAACACAGTCTTGAGACAAAGCAATCATCAGAATCAGACTTGGAATGATACAGGTGTTAGATTAATCAGACAAGGAACATTAAAGGATTAACATGTAAGGTTTCTAATGGAAAAAGTATACAACATGGAAGAACAGATGACTAATGTTGCAAAATGTCCATAAAACACTAACAAAATGCTTCCTATAATTTAATCAGTAGATTGAAAAAGGCTGACAAAAATATTCAGCAGTCTTGAAGATGGGGCAATAGGAATCCCTAATCTGAAATGTGAAGATAAAAAATAAAAACCAGAACTGCCTTCCAAGAATGGAATATTATATTATATATATTATTATATTATATTATATTATATTATATTATATTATATTATATTATATTATATTATATTATATATAATAAATTATATAATATATTTATATAATATAAATATATAACTATATATATAAACTATATATATAAATGTAACATATGTGTAAGTGGAATACCAGAATGAGAAGAAATAATAGAATGGAAAAAATATTTGAAGTAATAATGGCAAAGAACTCTCCAGAATTAATGATGACTACCAAACAACAGATTCAGGAAGCTCAAAGAACACCAAGTACAATATATAGCAAATAAACTACACTTAGAATATCATAATCAAACTGCAGAAAATCAAAGATAAAAAGAAAACCTTGAAATAAGGTACATGAGAAATTTGGTCTATATAAAGAAAGGAAAAAGATCAGAGAACTAAGTGATTATATTTTTAATGATCTAAAAGTTAAGTGTTTTTTAAAATTAGCAGTAAGACTGTATTAGGTGATTACAGTATATGGACACTGAAATGATTGACAATTATAAGGAAGAAATGGAAGCAATTGGAAATATTTAGGTATAAATCTAACAAAGTATGAACAAGAATTTGGAAAATTATAAAACAATAATGAAAAAAATCCAAGAGTATCTAAATAAATGGATATATGTTCCATGTTTCTGAATTGGAACACTAAATGTTAAGATCTCGGTTTTTCCAAAGTTGATTTACAGATTCATTGTGGAAGCCAATCAAGATCTCAGCAAGCCATTGGATAGATATTGACAAACTGATTCAAAAATTTATCAGGAAAAATGAAGGACCTAGAATAATCGATAAAAAATAAAGAAGAAGAGCACTACGTGATTTCAAGACTTAGAATAAAGTTACAGCAAATTAAGCATGATGAAATAATAGACATATAAAATAATGGGACAGAATAAAGATCCCAGAATTGGGCCCACAGAGATATAGTCAATTGATTTTTAACAGACGCACAAAGGCAATTCAGTGGAGAAAAGATAGTCTTTTCAATCATTGGTGTTACAACAATTGGACATCCATATACAAGGAAAAAAAAA